>JAULKK010285275.1:0-13892 GCA_032355705.1 Rubia peregrina
TTAAATTCAATTGCTGATAAATAATTCTTTGTTTCTGAGCTGGTGTTGGAACGTTGACATCAGTGGCGAGTCCAACAACTTACAGAAATCTGACCACATACCAGGTTATGTTTATTTGCCACCATTCATGTCCATGTCTCGTCAGTGCTCGAATGCATGGTGATTATTTTTCCACCTCTCTTCCAAATGTAAGCAATGTCATCCAACTATGTAAGTAGCTTGAATCTCATATCGGGAGTTCAATTCTTTTTACCAGTCATAAACAATCTTGTTCTTTGATTGGTTATAAGAATTATTGTAAGTTTTTTGCGTTGGTAGACTAATATAGATTACTAACAAGTGGACATAACTACAAAATCCACTTGAGGGTTAAACAAAAGCTACTAAATTAGCAACAAGCTATCAAGTTTCTTATGAACAACGTTACATAATGTTTTTGATTAAATATTGAGACATATCTTAATGTACTTTCAGCTTCTAACATTTTATTAAAAAGTAATAATTATGTTATATTCTAATGTTTCACCATCTTAAAACAATATGAATCATAAAGAGAAATAATTAATTTAGTTTAAAATGATAAACATTTATGTTCTTCTATATGGTCCTACTGATTGTTTTGACTTTTAAGACCTTTATAATATTCACATTTGTTTTGAGGCATCTATACAATTAAAGGTTGAGCCACAACTGGACAAGGTAAGAAATTTCCCTACCAATATTATAAAATATTTTATTTTTAGTTAGTTAACGCATAATTTTTTATTAGTGTCCTAGTTTATTTTTAATTTTAAATCCATTATATTCCCTCAAAAAATTAATTTTTAAATTCTAACACTATTTTCACAGGTAGAGGCAGTGGCAGAAATCTTCCCACCCAAATTCGGTGAATGAAGGGGTAATCATACAATTATTCTTCATCCGCCCCTCCTCAAGTGCTGAACTCCGCCCCGCCCAGGATCCGCCCCTCCTCAAATGTTGGTCTAGTTCCACCACTGGGTAGAGGTACCAAATTAAATTGTGACCAACCAAAATAAAATTTCTAAATCTGCCCCTATATGTAATAGACATTTTATGAATGTTTTAATCGTTGTATTTCTTTTCGTACTTGTGAAATTTTGGACTGGTTAAGCTTTGTGACATTTAACTTGGATGTAATACAAATTTTATATCAAGCCATTGGAAACTAATAGTCCTACCTTTTTCTGTTTATTGGGTCAATTATTATCGGTATTTGGTGCCTACAAGACGAAAGATTTCCAATGAGTTTCGGGATTTCAGGTGTGTCGAAACATTTTGAAAGAACTTGTAATACAAAGAGGATTGAATATGTACTGGTCCACATGAATTACTTCCCTGGGATTTTTTTAGATAAAAAGGCTCAAATAACTTGCATTACTTGCATTTAACATGTTTTATGAAACAGATGTCGTAGACTAAGGCTATCTATAGAAAATTAATTCCTCCAAAATTTGAAAACTTATTAACAATTGACCAGTCTCCTGCTACCTACCACACAAAGGCCTGGACTGGCATACACTGTAAGGGTGAAAGGCTATTGACAATTGATCACTTGGATTGGATCTCAGATGCCTAGTTGTTCACCGAAAAATCTGCAGGAGTGTAAACCAGTGCCCTCTAATGCAAATGTCTCAGGCTTTGCTCCATACTAACTTGAACCATCTCAGATAGCATCTGCTTTGCCTTCTCACACTGATCCTGGCCGTCTATATGAGAAATGATGTCGGAAATGATATTCTCTAACGTGTCGGGTTAAAGTTCAGTCCTTGCATAAGGAGATTTCCTCACCAACCGGAGAAGATTATGTGATTTCCCCTGGGATGTAAAAAATTGTATTCAACAATGTCTTCTTCCAGTCTTGTACTTCAGTTTGCGATAAAAATATAACGGAACTTGAGCTTACACATACCGTAGTTTAGTTCCAAATTTTCATATTTAATTTTAACTCATTAAGTATTCTAAAGCTGTAAACATGACGCTTTCAAAGCTATAAACACGATGGTACACAGAAATTAATTTTAGTGTTAATCTGGTTCAGAGCTATAAACACGATGTTGTACAGAAGTATTCTTGAATCATACACGTAATTGAAATGAAAATTAGGAAATAGGCACCACAAATTCACAAATCCACAAATCCCAGCTTATCTGATTTTCTGCCGTTAAATAAGAGTCATCAATGAATATTGTGGCAGCCTTCCTAAGATTTAACTTATTACAAGAGTTATAAACTCGTAGTCTTCTTGCATTATCTAAATGACATAGATGGCTCAAATTCAATAGATATCACCATTCATTGTGCACTCTACCTCCCAGTGATTTTAAAAAGATAATCTAGTGCAAAGACAAGAGTTGCCTTCCCACAACCTTGCGGCGCACTAAAACCAATCTTCATTGCAATGATTTTACAGCCACATTAGGTTGACTTGATTAATCATCTATTATTTTAATTAATTTCTCATGACAATACAAAATAGATACGTGCCACCAATGAAGGAATATATGCTCCTTCCTCAAACATTGACATATGCTGCGAAATCTCTGTTTCACACCACATGAAGACCAGAACATAATAGTGATAGATTCAAACATTTTGAGGTTCTGTGAGAAACAACTCATCCAGTTGAAATAATCGACACAATTTTGAGCCATAAAGCAACCACTTGTCAATGTTTCTCCAAAATTTTCCGATGTCAAATCGACTTTCTTTAGAAGTAGCCCTGAGCATATAAACTCATAGAGATCCTGGATAGGGGAAACTTGAGCAGAACTCATAGGAAAGGAGGAGCGCAGTCGGACATGCTCATTGTAAGCAATATTTACACCACAATATAATCGTCTTGCATCCAAGAGCTTTGAAAACCATAAAAATGATATCAATATTTGACAAACTGAATAGTGAATGCAACACCAATAATCATTATCCCACTATGCATGGTTGACTATATGGATCAATATTCAGTTGAAATACATTGCATCATTCACATTTAAACATAGCATGTCACTGTCTAGTAGTTTTTTATATTCTAAAAGTATCAGGCATGCAGTGGTTGATTTTCTATTCCAAAAGCATTAGGCATATGAGGGTTATTTTTCTATTCCAAAAGCATTAGAAATATAAGGATTGTTTCTCTATTCTTAATGCATTAGGCATATAATCATCGATTCTTATACGGCACACTGGGTACATTGTGGACTATACCCGGTAAATAAATGACACGATAACTACAAATTGACTACAAAATAACCAACTCCTCATATATTTATGGAAACAACTACTAATCAACATGAATTATGTTCAATTTATTTTCCATCCAGGATACTATTCTTATAGCATCTGGGGGCCTGATATAATACACCTATAAGCATTAGACATTGGACCATGTTTGTTATCTCGGCTTAAAACTTGGTTTTGTTTTGCTTAGAGTTTTGTTAAGGTTAGAGTTCGAAATATAGTTTGAAATGGAGATTACAAAACCTGTGTATAGTAGTGGAGTTTTAAAATGGGAGTGGAGCTTTCCAAATCTTATTTCAACCCACTTTCCAACCCAAACAAAACTGAAAGTTACCACACACACATTTTGACAAAACTTGAATTTAACCTCCAAATCAAATTAAAAGAGGACATAACACACAGTGCCAAGTGATAAGGATACTATTCACATGAAAAGTAACCGGGAATAGCATGTCCTGGTTTTAGAAAGTTTTTATTTGTTAGTTTTTATTTTCAGAAAGTGTTGGTTATTTTAAGAATAGTTTGACATTGTTTCCTTTTAGTTTTTAGGAATATGTTTTGGTTCTAGTTTAGGAAAATTAAAAGGGACTTCTGTTTCGTATTAGGATTTACTTTTTCTAGCTATAAATAAGGGATCCTCATGGAGGAATAGACAGAGATTCAGATTAATAAAATTTCTTGCGATTTTCATCGTGAACATGAGTTGTGTGATGCAGCTTAACTTTTAGGTGCAACTCCTAGAAGACTCCAAGGTGTGACGCCGAGAGTTTAGGAGTGATTCCTAAATTTATCTTTATTTTCTTTAGTTTCCGCTGATTTTTTCTCTACACTGCAGCCATAAACTCATACTTTTTCTACCCTAAAGCCAAGTTCTAACCCTAAGATCCGTTCTAAACCTATGCTCCGTTGGTTCTGCATCAATTTTGGTATCAGAGCAGTATGAACTTATGGCTTTAAGGGATGTTATTGACCAAGAATATGAAGATGAAACCTCTTGGAGTGATAAAGGCGATGAAGATTGTTTTGATGATATGCAAGGGCTCGACATTGATGACCTTGAGGAGGAAGAAGAAGACGTATCTTTTCTGAATTTGATAAGGCAAATTCTTAGTGCCCCAAAGGTTGCACAAGAAGACTGGAGGAGGATTTCAATTTTTCAAACAATTGTTGCTTGTGGGAAGGACTCAAAGAAGCTAATTATTGATGGTGGAAGTAGTATGAATGTGGTTTCAGAATCCACAGTTGAGAAGCTTAAACTTCCAACTGAACCTCATCCCGAACCATACAAGGTTGCTTAGGTAAACAACACAACCATTCCAGTCACCAAGCGATGTTTAGTACACATGAGGCAAGGTTCCTATTCGGATTCTGTTTGGTGTGATGTTATTCCTATGACGGTTGCCCATATAATTTTGGGACGTCCGTGGTTATATAAAAGAGATGTGTTTCATGACGACAGGGCAACCACTTATGCCTTCGACTTCAACAATAAAAAAGTTGTTTTGAAACATATGAGTGCTGAAACTATGAAGAAATACTCAGCGCCAAGGACAGCCAAGACTAAGGACAGTAGCCAGATGGTTGAAGAAGTTGGGGAGCAAAAGGATGTCATTGCAACTCTTGACAAGAAACCTTGCAAGAAGGAGGTTAAGAGAGAAGATAATGTGGTGGACAAGATGAGTGCCATAGTTGAATGGTCAGCTCCTAATTCAATACAGGTAGTTCCAAATTTTAGTGGACTGAAAGCGCTCATTAAGGGATTTAATGTTATTATGGATGTTACAACAAATCATTTGAAGAAAGGTGAATTTCAAAAGAGGAAGAGTACAATCAAAGTTTTTGAAGGAGTTCAGAAAATGATGACTGAAGCACCACTACTTATAAAACCTCCTAAACTAGAGCATGGCTCGAAATACGTTGTTCGTTGGAAGTATTTAGTTCGTTAGAAGGGACATCCACGTGAAGATTGTATGGGATTTGCTGATTCAGAATTGCAGCCTATGATCCTTGGGTTTTATGAGAAGGTCAATGAATTTAACTCGCCGGAGCCGAGTTTTTCAAGTCAGTGAGAATGATGAGAAATGAGAAATCGGGAATACTATTCACGTGAATAGTAACTGGGAATGGTATGTCATGGTTTTAGAAGGTTTTTATTATTCACGTGAACAGTACCTGGGAATAGTATGTCAAGGTTTTAGAAGGTTTTTATTTGTTAGTTTTTATTTTCAGAATGTGTTGAAGTTTGTTGCGATTTACATCGTGAATTGAGTTGTGAGGTGCAGCTTAACTTTTAGGTGCGACGCCTAGAAGACATGAGGTGTGTCGCTGAGGGTTTAGGAGTGATTCCTAAATTTATCTTTAGTTTCTTAATTTTTCGCAGATTTTTTCCTCTACACTACAACCATAAACTCTTTTTCTACCCTAAGCCAAGTTCTAACCCTAAGATCCGTTCTAAACATACGCTCCGTTGGTGTTGCATCATAATATCTCATGAATAGCACTACGAAGCCTAGATTGTTTATAAAGAAATTGCAAAACACATGTAATCGTTCACTGGTGTAAAGAGTTTTATAGGTATGACCGATATGTGTATTATGCTGTCACATGGCAGCTTCTGCTCCTCTACTTTTAGACACATGAAGTTTTTCTAATATCATGATGCAATGATATTGTATAACTACTACTCCCTCCATCCCAGCTGTATTTGTACTTGTTGACAATTTCAAGCTGATTGTAATTATATTTGACCATTAATATCTTTAATTGTGTACAATTAAAAATAATAAAAAGTTAGATATAAAGAAAATAGATGTTACGACGATTCTAACAATTATCTTATATATTACTCAAGTTTTACTTTTCAAATTAACTAAGTTTGACTAAATGAATAGTGTCTGTGCAAATACATCTGAGACAAAGGGAATATTATACTTCATTTTCTCACCAGCTTTCTTTATTTTTACAGGCATATTTAGCTCCACGGAGTTTTTTCGGGGTGGAGGATTTTGTGGATGATGACAATAGCCGCCCGTACACTTATCAAAAGGAGAAAAGGTCTAAGAATCTGAACAAGCACGTGTCTTTCAAGCAGCGAACTGTGGCATACATGGAACCATTTACACTCGATGTTTTCATCTCAAAGCGCTTTGTTTCCACTTCAATAACCCATAGAGTAACAAGCAAGCAAGTTGCAGTTGCTGGTACTAATTCCAAGGACATCAAGGCTGTTCTTAAATCAAGATCGGATATACCTGCATGTTTGTCTGTAGGTCGTATATTGGCTGAGAGGGCAAGAGAAGCAGATGTGTACACTGCTTCTTACACCCCAAGAGATAGAGACAAGTTTGAGGGTAAGATTAGAGCAGTTGTTCAGTCTCTTATTGACAGTGGAATTGATGTCAAAATATATCTGGATTGATGTGCTTATCCTAAAGTTTAAATGCACAATCCATTTCTCATTCTATTTTTGGTGCCATTTCTCATTCTTGTCTAGTTTTTGCTATTGAATCATTTCAATTGTAGAATGGGAAATAGAAATAATGACGAACTGCATCCATACTGAATTACTGATACAGTGATGTGGTTATAATTGCCATTTTAAGTTATTCAAAAATGCAAAATAATTTTTGGACTGAGGTGGAGACTTGATGAACGTTGATGGCGTGTGGAAGGATCAAATTGCTCCTATGAGTGCTGCTTATCTCCTTTTTGCGTCCAAGCCAGATGAATTTTACTCACCGTCTCAGTGCAAACAATGTCGTGTAGGAAACTTGATTGTATTGTTGCGTCTTCGCATTCATCTTCTTGTCTCATTCATTCATGTAGATGGATTGAATATTCTTTTCATGGAGTTCTTGATAGAGGCCGAACCCATTTTTCAGTGACAGATTCAGGCGCTACACAGTCAAGAGATACTAATCTGACAGGCATACTGGATTAATCAGATCAAGCTTTCTTTAATACTGACGCCAGTCATCCAAGTAAGTCTTTGTTTAACACTAATAATAGTACATGCTTTGTTTTTTATAATATAAGTGTCAGAAGTCTGCATCTGTTAGTTACAATCTTGCTTTTCTATTCAATCTTCTTCAACTTTTGGCATTCAACATTTTCAACGAAAAATATGGCCTCCACCCACCTCATTACTTGCATTCAGTCGGCTTTAGATGTTGTCGACTTTCTGCTGATAAGGGCCTCAAATTCTGATTTGCAGAAGTGTACGACACTCAGATTCAAGCTGAGAAATCTCAAAACATTTTTTCTTTGTGCCAGAAAGTTGGGCAATGATGGGAACCTGAGATCTTTGCTATTAAGGACCGAAGATACTGTACGTACACATGCAGACCATATTCGTCCTCACTCTCTTGAACTGAATGTTCGAGCCGTTTCTTATCTGCATATGGATCTGGCTGCTAAGTTTAAAACTGGCATTGAATCCTTCGAGAACGAAATAGATGAATGGTATGTTACTATTTCGAATCAGTACACCCCACGATCTACCACGAATGATCACGTGACGTCTTGGAAATTATTAGTTCTTTTCTCAAGAATCTTGCTGATTTTTGAAGCTTGATCAGAAGGCTCGATGGCATTCAAGTTTTAGTGCATACAATGGAAGCATTTGAGCTGCAGATGTCATTCACGCAGAGTCTCATCAGCCTAGCTTCAAACAGATGTGTCGAACCTCCGGAAGATTTGTTAGCCCATGCCGAGGCTATTACTACTAATGCTTCTTATCTCCTTTTTAGGTGCAGATCAGTAGACAATCAAGAATTGCAGTTTGAGATGTCAGAATTGCTACAAAAGATCAAGCCTACTGATTCTCATGTCTACAACACTTGCGCTCGAGCCCTCAGTAGCTCCAAGTTGCAGAGCCGATTACTTGACTCAACTCAAGACATGGACTATGATGCGTTTGCTGCAACAAATAAGGATTTTCTTGATTGTGTCATCTCTACTCTCTGGGATCACCTAACATCTAGTATTTGTGGTGTTCCTATGAAGGATTTACAAGAGGTGTATGAGATCCAATTTGAGGCAGCAACAACCAGATGTCGTAATCAAGGAAGCCATTGGAGATGCCTTATGTGATGTAGGAATCTTCATTTGCTCACTTCACCACAAACCTTTACAAGTATGCTCAATAACGAGTATTTTGGTACAAACTAGAGATTTCTTATGTGATGTAGCAGTCTTGATTTGCTCACTTTACCAAACACATAAAGAAGAAGAAGACCTTGAGCTCAAGAATTTGTTAGACACAATCAGGAGTATTCTGGTACAATTTGGAGAAGCCAAAGAACCAAAATTTCCCAAAAGCATCAACAAGGAGCATATTCCTGAAGAAAAAACTGGAATGAAGGGAGAATCAGGGACTTATCAGACTCCGATGCCATCACAAGGAGAAGGATCTACCTCAACTGCAGATGGACAAGGAGTAGTAGGTTTCCATGATGACCAAAGACTAATAAAGGATCAACTCACCTGGGAATTTCAGAGATTACAGATTGTTGCCATTGTGGGTATGGAGGGACTAGGTAAGACCACTTTGGCAAGGACAGTTTACGCCGATCCTTCTGTTTCACACTTTTTTTTTTCTGTTCGTGCATGGAGTCCTATTTAACAGGTGGTGGATAAAAGGAAGGTGTTGCTGGATCTTATGAGTCAAATTGATCCTCAAAAATGTTCTGAAGGGTCCAGTGAGCAAGACTTAGCAGAAACACTGAGGAAGAGTTTGAAAGGAAGGAGGTATCTCATCTTTTTGGATGATATGTGGGAGGCTGCCGCATGGGACCTCCTCAAAGAATCATTCCTGGATGATAATGTTGGAACTAGAATTATTCTAACAAGTCGTCAACATGATGTTGATCCTCATGATCTTATGTTCGACCAGAAACCTCATTCTCTTCGTCCACTCAATGAAGAAGAGAGTTTGAAATTATTGTAGATGAAGTTATCCTCTGGATTATAACCTGATCTTGGGATGAAAATTGCTGAAAAATGTAAGGGACTGCCTTTGCTCATTGTCATTGTAGCGGGAGTTCTGAAAAACATAGAACCAGAGGGTTGGGATGAAATGCTGGACGGTTTGAGAAATCTACCAAGTATAGATATGCAGTGCAAGGACACATTGAATCTTAGCTACAAACATTTACTAGCTTATTTAAGGCAATGCCTTCTGTATTTTGGGGTATTTCCTGAAGATGAGGAGGTTTCAGTCAGGAAGTTGATTCGTTTATGGATTGCAGAAGGGTTTGTCCAAAAAGAGGGTATGAAGAGCCTGGAACATGCTGCTGAAGGCTACTTGGGTGATTTGATTGGCAGAAGCTTAGTCATGGTCGCCAAAAAAATATCTGATGGTGGAGTCAAACCATGCCGCATTCATGACTTGCTTCGTGATTTTTGTAGACAAAAAGCCGAAGATGAACATTTATTCCATTTCTTAATAGGGTACGATGAGCTCTCAGCATTTAATGAGCTGCACAACAATGTAAGATTGTGCATTCACTCAGACTTACAACATTTCATACAGTCCAAGCTGTTTTGTCCTCGTTCACTAGTTTTGAACATGGTTGAGTCTCAATCGACATACTATTGGTTTGAGGAAAATGGCCGGGTTGGTCTCTCATCTGCTATTCAGATCTTCAGACTTCTAACGGTGTTGGACATAGAACAAGTTGATCTTGGTGTCAGGTTTCCAACTGAAATTGAACGGCTTCTTCAATTGACCTTCCTGGCTATTCAATGTGACAGCGCTGAAATTCCATCCCTGATTGGTAACCTCTCAAATCTACCAACTTTTATTATGCAGTATGGAGTATCTTCTTGGCCAACTTCTTTGCCAGACAGCCTCCGAAATCTACGGAAATTACAATATCTTTATGTTGGATGTTCCCTTGGTGGAGGTGGTGGTGTATTGTCCCAAATTCATTTTAACAGTGCATTTATATTACATGCGTTGGAAAGACTTTCTGGTATTGTTATTCCTCACAGCGAGATGGAAATTCAGTTGAGGATGTTCCCAAACATACGCAAGTTAAAATGCATACTTTCACTTGATTGGCATGACACTAATAGTGTAAAAATTGTGGTTCCTGACTCCTTGAGTTGTCTAGAATCACTTCACATCTCTTATGATAATATCCTCTCTTATCAGGTCTCCGGATTTGAGTAGTTTGGTGTACCAGCACATCTGAAAAAATTGACGTTGGGAAACTTCACATTTTCATGGATAAACCTATCAGCCATTGGTGAATTGCCAAATCTGGAAGTGCTCAAATTAGAGCTGATGTATTTTGAAGGGGAAACTTGGGAAATGAAAGAAAGGGAATTCCCCAGATTTAAAATCTTGAAATTGGCTCGCTTGGAGCTTGTCAAGTGGGTTACAGAGAGCGATGATCAACTCGATTGTTTTCAGAAGTTAGTTTTGGAGCAGTGTTCATGTTTGGAAGAGATGCCTTCTTGTCTGGACTACATTCCCACACTTGAAGTAATCGAGGTCTCTTTTTGTCATCCAAAAACAGTACAAGTGGTGACAGAAATTGAGGAAAGACGGAAGGAGCTGATGGGAGATTCTTTTCTGAAGATCATTACAAGTAATATTTTCGAGTATTAATCCTGATGAGAGGGTATAGTACTTGTCAAATATTTTGCTTTTCTTTCTTGTTAAAAATCCATCTTGTGTTGTCGATCAAACTCTAGTAATAATATGCATGTGTGTAGGTTGTGCGCGCAAGTTTGATCAAGGTGGAATCAACTTTACAGTAGCTGCTGTTCAGTATGTTGTTGATCAATCGATTTTACTCTAAATGGTACACTGTTACACTTTTAAACAAATTTTATACTTTAGAAAGCATCTTCATGAAAAAATAATGATTGATGAGTACTTGTAGCGCTATAGAACAATAAGAGAGGAAAGTTACTGATACATGGCTTCTGAGTTATTGTACATTCTTTGCTGAAAAAACAAGTCCTACAATTACTCCATATTTTGTCTTCTTACCTGTTTCATTTGGCCTGATTGAGACCTCTCAAACTGCTCAGAAGGGTCAACTGGACTAAGTAAATCCCACCTCGATGGACTCCATCGATTAGCGAACGTGCGAGCCCTGTTCAATGGTCTAGAGCTTCTACTTCTCAGCTGGTTTGGAGTCAATTCAACCACCAAATCTATAATATTTTTTATTCCTCCATTTCCTTGAGCAGCATCACCGTTTTGATCCCTCATCCTTCTCAGCATCCGAGCAACAAAGATCAGAAAGCAGATCGTGGTAGTACAACCAGAGATAAGGAACAAGCCCCAGAAGCTATCGAAGTGCAGACTATCAGTGTTGTTGGGGCCATCAGAATTGGAGCAGTTCATGGATGAACCGAACCATTGATTCTGCAGCTGCGAAATTGTACCGTTCTCCAGGAGCATCAGAATGGCCTTAGAAAAATCCCTCGCTATCGGAGAGCCTTTCTCGAATACCTTCACAAATGCATTCATGTAAGAGTTAATCTTTTGCGACTCTGTGATGTTACATAATGGAAAGAAGGGAGTAGTACTACTTACGAATCCTAGTCCTCCATTTCTGTACGTCGGTCCAGTAACCGTGTAATCTTTGCAGTGTTGTTGCAGGAAAACTTTCTGATAAGGCAGCTCGAGAAATGCAGCTGTGATGTTGCCATTGTTGAACTCCTCGGGGTAGCAATCCGGGTTACCAATGGTTTTGATGTTGGTAAGTTGAAGCACATTTTTCAGATAGTTTTGAACATAGGAATCGCCATCGCATCCAACAGGCGCATTGGTTCGCCTGATCCATTCTATGTCGGTAACATTTGGCTCGAGTCTGGGAACCGTCAGCATTGAAGTCAGGCTTGCTGTGTAACTCGAGGTTACTACAAACACCAGAAAGAACCATACCACCAGCACTGCTTTACTGTAATTGCTCTTTATGGTTTCTCCTGTCGACAGAAAACAAACATTTGTTTAACGAGTGTTACACAAAATGTTACAGATGATTTGGCGCGAGTAATAGGCTGAAATGCTTACTGTGAGCGAAGAAGAGAGAGGAGAATGTGAACCACATTGCAGTTCCGAGCTGGTCTTTCCAAGGTCCCTTGAAATCAGGGTTGGTCTGGTGCTCCATGAACCAGACAACAAACATGGTGTAGAACATGATCGAAAACGTCGCGAACCACATGTTTTTGGTGAAGGGCTTCATGAACATCCATGCCTTCTGGTAATCCTGTTTCACTTTCACCATCATGGACAGACCCGACTCTGCGAATGGATGCGTGAAATCTACGTACTCTGAGCGATTGAATAGAATCGTTATGTCTCCAACGACAGCGCTAACATCCTAGCAGATGAACACAAGTTAAGGAAAAATCAGCCCATTGTAAGAAAATAGCCTAAACAGAAGGGAATAAAACACTCCAAATGGTTACCTTGCTGATGACATGATCAATGAGAGAATCATAGCTGCCATTGTAAGGCACAAACACATACGGAAGAGGATAATGTATTTCCACAATTTTGAGCACTTCTTGAAAGACACGAATGCAGAATCCATCATATTTGTTGATGTCTGAAACATCAGACCAAGGCACCTTCACAAATCCTGGAAAAGTTGTGCTTCCCGGAACTCCTATTTTCATAGGTTTTGCATCAGTTGGCATTTTCCAGCCTCTAGGGACTCGGTTTAGCTCTCCAGGCCAATTCACCAAACCATTCAGTTCTTGCATATTTCTAACCTTGTTTGCTTCACTGAGATTTGTCTTTAGGCTGTCTGCAAACCTGAATCGCGGGGACCAAATTGCCAGCTCCTTGTAGCTCCTTCCTACAATGTTAACGACACGAAATGCAGATTTGCTTGATGAAGCTTCAAAGCCATGCAAGTGAAATTCACCACTTAATCCAGTAAAATTGTTTGATCTGACTGCTTTTAGAAATGGCACCGAAGCATTGTTGCCTAATTCAACAACCGCTTTTGAGAGAGCTGTGATGGCATCATATGCTCTTAGGGAATGAATTCCAGGCTCTAATTGATGTTCATCTGGGAACTCCGATCTCAGATTTATCTGAAACTCATGTCTGAATCTCGAAAATGGTTTTGAGTCTTCATGAAAGTGAGACTTGATTCCTAGAGCACCTTGCGTAAAAGAAACAATAGAAGGTTCAAAAGACTCCAGGAGATCAGAAAGAGAGTTCCCAAGAATCCACACTGAATCTCTCCCCATTAGACTTGTCCTCTTAGCTTCTTGAAACAAAAGACTAGCTAAAGATGATGAAGATCCAAGAAGAATAAAAACCCGAGATTGTGTATTTTTTAACACGCTTATCATCTCATCTCGAATCACGGCTTCTGGATCAGACACCGAGAATGGTGGTGGAAGGACTAAACGTGACTCAATCTCTGCATCAACCGCATGAAGAGCTTCAGATAGTGCAGCTATCAGTTCAGAATCGCCACCACCATAAACATTTTCCTCATAAATCGCCACCACTTTCCGCCATTTGAAAGAGGCGATCATGTCAGCAATACAGGAGACCTGATCCAGGCTGTTGGGAGCCATAGGAAGCAAGAAAGGCCACCTCTGCTGCAAGAACATGGCTCTATTAGAAGATGGTCCGAATGAAAGTATTGGAATTT
>JAULKK010285284.1:0-13892 GCA_032355705.1 Rubia peregrina
TTAATTCCACAAAACTCGAGATTTAGGTAAGAAAACCAGTAATAATCATCTAAAACTAGCAATCAACCAAAAAAACAAGATAATAAATGTGTCAAATGCATGCATAAAGGTGCACAAAAATGGCCCACACTTAGGCCTTTACTCTTCCTCGAGTAAAATAAAATGAGAAAATATACAAGAGGAATGTAGCATCAAGAGATAAGTTAACCAATACCATTAACTTATTCCTAAGCTTCTTTAGTTTCCCCAAAGATTGTAAGAATCTCAAAACTCTCACTCTCCCAAAGATGCTAAAGTAACCTATCCCCAAAAATCCATTGAAGAAAAAGGAAAAGTAAAATGATAAGTGCTAAACTAGCTTACCCCGCTGAAGAGGCCGCCGAAGACAATCTATGAGATGTTGATGAAGAAACCACCAAAGATGGCCACAAGATATTCAAATTCCAGTTTCCTATTTCTCTCTATTTCTCTCATTTTGCCTAGGAGCCCTTTCGGGTTTTCATCCTAGCATTCACACATGTTGAGCTCACTTCTCACCTTTTTCCACACGACCTCTTATTTTTTCCTAGGTTTCTAACTTGCCGGTCCTAGCTTCTCATTTTTGCCCAGGTCTTTCGACCTAACTGGGTTTCTTCCCATTTATACCTAAGTTTCCCTTTCGATTTTCCAACTTAACAGGGTATATACATTTTTTCCCTCATTTTTTTTCTAAATTTTTAAATTTTTTGTGCAGCAAAAACTACCCCAAAGATGGGCTTCATACTACATGAAGATTATGAAAAACAGAAAATTACAACATCAATAGTTCTCAAAAAATTCCCACAACAAAGAGATAGCACCGTAAAGATTAAAAAAAACACACCACCAAAGTGCATACAAAATATCTCTAAACAAAATAACATCAAACACACAAAGAAATACCGAGATGAAAAGCTCCTAAGTGTTTCACTACTGCTCCCCACACTTTACCATCGCATTGTCCCCAATGTAATGGAAAGATAGAAATCATAACTGAGGAAGAGAAAAGTAGTAGACTCACTCATGTGACTCCGAAGGGTCCTCCCTCAAACGCTTTGTCTCGCGCCTTCTCCTTCTTTCTTCATACCCCAATTCTTTTCTCTTGATGGGAAAAACGTCATGAAAACCCTCAAGCCTTAAGATATGGAATCTCTCGATCAATTTTTTAATAACACCCTCTTAGACATCATCCCTTTCATCCATAATAGTGAACTTATCCTTCACTTGTCACTCCATGAAATCCAACCTAGATTCCCAAACTCGCATGATGTCCTCCATAGAGTCTAACCTAGTCACAAACTCCTCTAATTGTAAATGCATCCCCCTACCGCATAACCTACCTCTTGCACCATTTGAGTAGAAATCACAAGTTATTCCCCAAAAATGCGTAATTGGCCGAAAAAGTATGCTGGTAGGTGAGTGCGACAAGGTGGTGCCCTTTATGGAGTCTCACAATCTCCTCCTCAATATATATGTTCGGGCTTGATCAAAATTTGTAGAAATCCTTCTCAAATCATGGATTGGGTGCTAGGAACAAATCCTCCAATACAGTGTCTTATTGATAGCGGTGTGCTCTAGTTGTGGAAGGATCATGAACCTGTAGATATTAAGGCATTGTGCAACCACACAAATTAATCCTCCGAGATTGTGGTAGCAACTATCAAAGCCCTCACCAATCTATCCATAGTATACCGCAACCCCGAATGGCCTAATTTTGCTAATGAAAATGGGGAAGGAACTGGATGCCCCAAGTGTTGGGCTAAGATTCCAACCATGCCTTCGAATTGTATCTTGTTTTTTTGTTTCCTGGGGCTAAGAATTCTTCCACGAAGGCCTCCACCAAATTGAGGTAGAAATTTCCCTCTGGAGTCATCGCCTAAAGGACTTGGACGTCCGAACTGGGACATTGTAAGATCTCTCCATGATAGAATACCCCCATGGATAATAGTCGTTGGACATACCAAAATGCCAGATGAATAATCATGATACTCTTTCTTAGATTCTCTCTTTGTGCCTGAAATAATCTTCCAAAAAGTTCTCAATCAAAATGGAAGGCCTTGCCAGTATGTCCTCAGAATCTCCTTCCCGAACTTCCACCTGAATGCTTGGGTAATGTCCCGATGCGACATAGTGTACTCTTTGTCATCCAAGTTGAAATGGATAACCTTCCTCCCCTCATTGTCCGTTTCTTTCTCTAAGATTGCCGTAAACTCCAAAGTCCACCATATGTAAGTCTTGGAATTCTTGTTTAAAAAACCTTGTTGGCATATTCGACATAGCAAATAAGCAACGTGATCGAGTATAACTACAGCTCCCAACATGGTTTTCTTTGGGCTATTTAAGTATTTCCATCTTTGGGCTGTACTCCCGGAAATGGTTATCAAACCCATGAACTCGTCAACAAAAAAAGTGGGGTTGGATGGAAGGGAAGTTGTTGGCTCTCGTCTCCTAAGCTTGGTCGGCTTCTTCCCTTGTCACCCCTAGAAGTTGTTTCCTTTTCCGACCAACTTCTATTTGGAGCCATTTAACAAGAAAAAAGTGAGAATGCAAGAATATACCAAGACATGCATTGAGTATGATTCGCGAAGAACATTCCTTTCAAATAGGCAACATATTCCAAATCATGCTATCTCAGCATAAAGGAAATCCAATCAAGAATCATTCTTCCTAAACAACAAACTCATGGAAATCATAGCATCACATTAAGAAGATCATGCAATCAAGAAAAATTCCTCCTAAACCACAAAAAACAATGAAGATCATATCATCAAAGCACAAGAACATTTACTCCCCCGCACTTATTTTAACACAAGATAATTCACATAACTGAAATATTTCCCCAAAAACACCTAAATTTTCAAGATTCAATCCATTCATCACATAACCAACATGATAAATAAAGTAAATAAACATAAAACTCAAAGGATTACCCAAAATTTGAAGCCAAGAAATGAAAAATCAACACTAAAAGAAGCAAAAATACTGTTTTTTTTAGAGGAAAGCTCCAATATTAATCGTGTTTCACCAATATGAAGTGAGACTGAGTGTTTTTGAGGGATTTCAATGAGCTAAATCATTCATAAGGGTCTGGGAATGTACTATGAATCTTTATTTTCAGAAAATAAGTTGATTTAAAATGGAGGTACAAATGAGTAAAAGATGGCATTATTGAAATTAGAAAATGTAGGGGACAAAGGTACCATTTAATTCATGCATAAAGGAGGTGTTGATGTTGAGTATAGTACTATTTACATCAACAATCCTAGGGATAAAAGATTTGCTGAATTAATGGGGGAAAATGCATGTTTTGGCTTGAAATTCAAAATTTTGCAAATCTGTATTTTTGACCAAAATAAATCAGCCACACGAGGTCCGACACATGGCAAGCCTCGTGCTAAGGGTGCATGACATGAGGCTACCCTTGTGCTGAAGAGGTCTGGCACAAGGCTACCGGTGAACAATGCCCATTTCCCCTAATTCTTTCCTTTTTTCGAAAAGAATTTGTCATCCAAGAAGTCCTATTTCTCTATACCCAATAAGTACAAGATTCGAACTCAAAAATTTTCAATCAAAAATATTTTTATCCCATGATCCTTTGTCACACACAAAAAACATGCAAAATCTATCTACAGATAGATGTCAAAACAAAGCAAGAAAGAGCTTGTATTTTGATATGCACCTTTATGCATGCATTAACCAATGCATTTGACACATTTATCATCATCTTTTATTTGGTTGATTTCTAGTTTTAGTAGCTTTAAAGGACAATGAGTTTAGACGACCATTATTAATTTTCTGGTTTGAATTATGAGTTTTATAGAATTAATTGAAACTAATGGAAACCTTGTATTCACTGGCACCTAGATATTCATTTGGGATCTTATTAGCAGGTTACTCGTGAGTACTTTTTCATCATCATTTTGTAGAAGGCCATCCGCGAGGGTGGTAGAAGATATTTGAAGGTCATTCGGAATGATGGAAGAATGTATCGAAGGCCATTCGCAAGAATGATAGTAGATTGAAGTCCATGGACTCCAAAGCATGGTAGTAGATGGAATTGAGACTAATAAAGGTGGATTCGACATTCAAGAAAGCTAAGAAGTAAGCGGAGAAATTGTAGTTCGAGAGATGCACGGAGTTCTAAGAACAATCTGACACTAATATGCCTTTGTAGGTTGTACTATTGCATTTTTATCTTCTCGAGTAATAAAAAATTGACTACAAGAAATATCAAATCAGATCATTGGTACTGGCCATTAAATAAGGGGTAAAAAAATACTCCTAAATGGCTAAGTATGGGCACAAGACGCTCCATTTTACATGGTCTGTGCAATTCCAAGTCCTAAAATTCAAGACCAGCCCATACGGTGTGAAAAATAGCATAGGCCAGGACTATTTTCAGATCAAAAATTTCTTCCAGCCGACGAACCGTGTGAAACGACAAGGGCCCGAAGTTCTGGAGCAAGCACAATCCCGCGGTCTATGTTGGTCCGTGTGGGTTACCTTACACAAGACTGCACGGATCATGTCAATTTTTGCACCCAGCCTTACAAGAGGCTGCATGGTCTGTGACAGTCCATGCTAGCCACATGGTATAGGGTTGCATGGACCATGCAATGACATACGTGCCATTTTGTACGAGTCTGCACGGACAGTGCCATCTACCATTGGCCAAGCAAATTGCGGCTACTAGGGTTTGTTTGCCAATTTTTAGACTTTTCATGCCCAAATTCCCTATTACTATAAATATGGACCTTTGTCTACTAGGGTTTACGTTACTGCACATTTTTCATCTTCAAGAGTAGGATAGATAGAGAAAATACTCTTCCTTCTCTCAAGGTTCTTTTTCTTTTCTCTTTTGCCTAAAAGTGTTGAGACCAATGGAATACTTGGGTTCAATGCTTAGGTAGTAGTTAATTAACGTGGGGATCATATTTGTATTCATTGATTAATGCTTATTTTGTGATATTTCTTATATCTACTTATTTCTCTGTGTTTTGTGATTATATTGTTGTCTTGTTCTTCATATTCTTATGAATGCATGATTTCCACACTTAGTTAGCACACACCATAGTCTACTTTCATGTTGATGCATTATTGATACCCCCAGGGAAGAAACCCTATATGTGCTTGGGGTAACGATAGTCTAGATCCATGTGGGTGTGTACACGTAGGTTGCTGAGTCAACGTTATGATCGACCATGCACTAGTAAGCCAGCGATTTAGTTTGAAGGGTTACTAGTAGGGATAGATAAAGTATCAAACTAGAGTTGTTTTTATAACCCTAAAGCCATCGATAAAATACCTACTTCATTTACTTTTGTAGGTCAAAGGGTACAACGTTTGTAGTATTCCGCCCTGGACTTAATCCCAAGGGGGAGAATCACACCTACGCAATGAGCCATAGCCATTGTTGCACTTCCCTAGTTGCGGAGGCGAGACCGATGGAAGATTTTATACACGCACCCTTATGTGACAGATAAGGGGAAGTTTTGACCAACGTCTCCACTACGTGTCACAAACACTAGAATGTGTTCATAGTTCCTGCATGTGATAGAATTAAGGATCAAAATGACATTAATCTTGTTACGCAAATATTCCCCAAGTGCTAGCTTACATAGTTTTTTTTTTGTGATCAATTATATGTTAATAGCTGTTAGAAACCCGCCCCCCCAAGATTGTTTTACCAACACTGGTTATTCCTAACACATGATCATATTCATAACCCAATCACGGTTGTGTGTAGTGAACTATTAGATTTTTAACATCTCTGTGGATGGCTCCGGTAATTACCACTATCTACCAATATTGGTAGTATAGTAGTAGGAACGGGAGCGACAATAAAAATTTCTTTCTTTGACTCTCTGTCCTCCTCTTAGTTCAATTAGTGCATCTCCCGTGATTGATTATGCAATGCCAAGATGGGGCAGGTCAAATTTTGGCATTGTTGCCGGGGATGTTTATTTAAAGGTCTAGTAGTTAACTTGTATAGCTTGTTAGTAGAGTAGTTGGTGTTGTTTTTATTTTTTTGTTGGTTTTTTATGTTGAGCATTATTACTAGTTATCCGGTTACTTTTAACCTTTTTGCTAGTGTTTTTTTAGTTGGCTGCTTTTTTATTCCCGATTTATGGTACACACAAGTACCACTAACTTGGGAGTTTTATTTTATCCAATGGAAAACACGGGTGGTAGGCGACGAATGAGGAGGAGATCTAGACCGAAAGTTCTACAAGAACCTATTTGGGTAGTTGTAGAGACCGAAGAAATGGTGGAAGTTAACCGCACTTTAAGGGAGTTGATGTCTTCAAACTTATAGAATTAACCCCTTTGCATTGTATTCCCACCCTTGACACCCAATGTTACTTGTGAGCTCAAGAGAGGCATGATCCAGTGTTTGCCTACTTTCCATGAAATGACTGGTGAAGATCCGAACAAGCACTTATCAGAGTTTCATCTAGTTTGTACCAAAATGAATCCATCGAGGGTCTCAAAAAAGACTAAAATTTGAGTTTGTTACCTTTCTTACTTCTGGATACGGCCAAAGATGGGTTGTATTACCTTCTGCCCAGTTGCATCACATCCTGGATGGACACGAAGAGCATATTTCTCGAGAAATACTTCCCTGGTTTAAAGTCTACGGGGTTGAAGAAGAAGCTCTCCAATATCTCTTAGTTGACTAATGAATCCCTCTACGAGTATTGCGAAAGGTTGAAGAGACTATTGGCAAGCTGTCTTTATCATCTAATCAAGGAATGGGATGTAGTCGACTATTTCTTTGAGGGGTTGTGTGATGATGATATGCGTATAGTGAATTCTGCTTGCAATGGTTCAATCTCCAATAAGAACCCAAGGGAAGCAATCGAACTATTCGAAGGGATGGAAAATGGTACAATGCAGTTTGGTAGAAGATCAAGGGTGAAAACCATGGACGGGTCATCTTATTCTTCCAAGTTAGAGGAGCAAGTCCAAGCTTTTGCTTCCATGATGAAAGAGTTCATGAAAGAGAGGGTTCAAAAAGTAAAATTTTGTGATATTTGTAGCCTTGATCATCACACGAATGTTTTCCCACAAGTGGTGGAAGACTTGGAGGAAGTTAAGGCGTTGGACTTCAACAATGGTGGCATAGGAAATAGTTTGGTACTGGACAAAAACAAGGGTTCCGTGGGAACCAAGGAGGTGAAAGGCAAGATCCCTATTCAAACACCTTAAACCCAAGGTACTGTGATCACTCTAACTTCCGTTGGCGCGAGGATAATCAAGTGCAAGAGTACAATCGAGGTGGACAAGCTGCACGTCAACCCTATCAACGGAGAAAATGGCCTTCCAACAACATTTCCTCAGTGTAAAATTCGAATCGAGAGGAGATCTCAAAAGAAATCTCTCAATTGGCTACGAATTAAGATATCATTGTGGAGAGAACAAGGCGTTAGGTTGAAGATCTCAGAACTAGGGCATTTTCAAGCATAAAAAATCTTGAAATTCAAGTAGGAAAACTTGCCACCTCGGTGAGTCGACTTGAAGGTAAAGAGTTTGGAAAACATCCTTTCCAACCAGATATCAATCCACAGAATTTGAGAGCTTTGAAGATAATAAGTGAGAAAGAAGCGTGCAAGCCCTAGAGAGAGATTTTACAAGAGGACGACTTGATCGCGGAGGGCAAAAAAACCAACTTAGAGGAGTAGGAATTGGTTATAGAGGAGGAACCCGTTAAGGAAATACCAACACCTGAGGTGAGGGTAAATCTCCCTCCACCTTTCCCTAGTTCACTTAGGGAAGGCCGAAGGTGGCAACAAATGATGAGCACATCCATTAGATCTTTAAGATGATTGAGGTTAGCGTTCCACTCTTAAAATTGAAAGAGAATGTACATTCTTATTCTCAAATATTCAAAGTTGCATGCACTAAAAAGAGGAACAAACCACTTAGGAAGTTAGGAAAATTGAAAGTAGGGAGAGTTGCTTCTCAAAATCATAGAAATTTTCCTAAGAAATGTTGTGACCCCGGCATGTTTTCAATTCTTATTTATTTAGGTGGTAAATTGGTGAATAATTATATGATTAATCTAGGAGCCTCAATTAATGTCATCCCCGTCTTACATTTATGGAAACCTAGAAATAGGTGAACTTAAAGAAACTGGGGTAGTTCTCCAAATGGCCGATAACTCTTAAACTAGTCATCGGGTTAAGTAAATGATGTTATGGTTTAAGTTGACAATTTAGTTTTTCAGGCGGACTTCTATGTCCTTGATGATGCGTACGATGGTGGTGCTCCCTCAATTTTATTGGGGACACCTTTATTTATAACACCAAAAACTAAGATTGATGTTCATTTGGAAACACTAATCTCAGAGGATGACATACATAGGGTAGGTTTTGATATTTAAAAATCTAAGCATGATTCATCTAATCATTTTCTTGTGTGTAAAGGCATAACCTTATGTGAAGAACTTTTTCAATGTGAACTCTCGCATGATTGAAAAAGTTAAATGCCTAAATGAGATTCTTGAAGATGATGAGGTATTACCCAACATAGAAACCTTGCATGTCCTATCTTGTATGAATGAACTTTGTGATGATACCTTTGCTGATGAACATACTTCCTCTAGTGTGATTAAAGATGTTTCGCTTCTGATATCTCGCACTAACTTACAGCGCAAAAAGAAGTTGGTTAAGGAATTAATCATTCATAAATCCCTTCTTATTCCCAAAGTCAACAAGAATGTTTCTATAATTGAGAAAGATGGACATGTTTGGTATGTTTCACCAAAGGTGAAGGGTAGGATAAAGTTAATGTGGAAACCCATTCACACGGACGTGGTTGTTAGTGGTGTCAAGGATGGTGATTCCGGTGACCCATCATACTAATTTTCTTGGTTTTTAAAATGAATAAAATAATAAGTCATGAGGACGACAATAAAAATATGGTATTTTCTATTTAATATTAGTACAAGAATTTTTCTTTGAAATTTTTGGAATGAGTTTGATTTTTTATGGTTTTTTAAGGATTATTAGTCCTAAATATTATTCTGGAACAGTAGTGCTACTCTTAGGTTTCATTTTTTTTGGGTGCGGGAATTTAATGGGAAAGATGGAGGAATACAGTTCAAGAAGGCTTCATGCTAAAATAGGCCGGCACAGACGTGTCAAGGCACTATCCGTGCCAGGCCGCATCAGCACAAGGTTTATCAGGCAACATGAAGCTTTTTGTGCACTGCTACAAGGCCCCCAGGAGCCGGCACGAGGCCCCCAGGCGCCGACACGTGGCCTCCAGGCACTAGCACAAGGGCTCCTCCCACCGGCATGATGGATCCTCATGCTGGCACGAGCTGGACTATGATAGCATAGAGGAAAGGCATTCCAGCACAGAGGATTCTATGCTTGCCACACGACTTGCACGGGTCAACACATGTCAGCACGGATCTGGTCTAGGAATCCGTGCATCCTACCCATCCTACCAAATTAAATCCCTCCTTAACCCCAATATAAACCTCATACCCAGCCTTTTATCCTCAGTTCACCTCCTCTCCTCTAAATCAAATTATTCTCCCTCTCTCTTCCTAAAACCATTTTGGCCATAAATTTCTCAATTTTCCACCAATTTCCTCTACCATAAATCATAATCTTCTCTTTCTGAGTCCAAAATAACCCATTCATCACCTTCCTCAGAAAAATCACCACTTTGTCCAGAAAATAAAAAAAAACACTTCTGCTATATATTGAGTTTTATCCAAAAACTCAATTTTGGTCCATTTTGGCTATTGGAATTTTCTTAAAGAGGATTTAGGAGGATTTTTGCACAATTATCCAGCACAAATTTCTTCCCCAACCATCACCTTGAGGTATTCGATGAACCTTGGTTATTTGGAGAAATTAAAGTTTCTTCGGTATTTTTGCATGCTTGGATTTTAGGGGCATCAGTGTGATATTTGGATTATTGTGTGAGAGAATATTTTAAGTAGGGGTGTTTGGTAGGAAATTTTTCTTTTTTATTGGTGATTATTGGTGCTGCTTTTTATTGTATATCATCATACCTAGTATAGACAGAGGGTAAGCTAGTGTACCTTTTATGGGGATGACAACACTCAGTTCGGAGCACAAAGAATGGTGAGGTCATCTTGTTGATTGCCCCATCAAAGAGACTATGTTTGTAGATGTGAGAATCCTCAAGGACCTCAAGCTCTACAAACCGGTCCAAGATCTCTTGCGGAGGATTGAGCTCAAAGATTCACAAAGTTGGCATCCCCACCTACACTAGGCATACATTATATTTTCTTTCCACCATTTTGAGGGCCACCAATGGGCAGGAAGATAAGTTAGTTTGATTCCACTTTGGGCATGAGGCCCGATCTATGACCTATCAGGAGATAGCTCAGGTATTTGGGTGGAAGTTTTACACGAGAGTTAGGGGGTACAATGAGCCGATTGTTGGATTTAATTTGCATTCGTTCTGGCCCTCTAACACCCCACGACTATCGGGGGAGAGAAAAAAAGAACACTAATATAGTGGCGCAGAGATATGTGGTGCGACTTCTGAGTGTGGTTCACGGGGAGGAAAGAACCTGCACTAATAAGAACTGTAGGATCTTGTGGTCTATCTGCACTAGGAGGAGTTGTAATGAATTTATTGATGAGTTCATTGGCCATTTTATCGACCTCTCCAGGAAGTCCATTGGGGAGATACATATTTAGGGAATGATATCACTTTTGGCAGAGAATTTTGAGCTTCAGGTGAGCAATGACATAAACGAGAGCCTGAATACTGCCTACACTCTTACTCACATAGTCATAGAGAAGACATGTATAATAGAGGTGGAGAATGGCATAACCCACTAGATATACAAGGGTAAACATTTCAGAGGCTTCACCAGGAAGGTAGGACTGCATTAGCCAAGACCTTCTTGATTTAGGATTTGATCATACAGCTCGATGAGGACCCCTAAGTTATATTGGGTATCTATACGGAGGAAGTTGAGAAAGGGTGTGATGACCAGGTTCCAGATTAGGCAGCACAACCCTTCCCTACCATCCAACAGTTCCCTCAGCAGGCCCCAGATCTTTAGTAGTTTGTGCCACCCCTCAGTTCCCACAATTGGAGCCTCCGCTGATATTCGAGCAGCCCCCGATAGAGAAAATATTTGGAGCACCTCCAGTGTACCAGGGCTCTATTCATATTCAAGAGGAATCTTACCATTCTATAAGGCACGGTGGTGGTGATTCTGGCAGGCACAATGTCTCCTACCACTACGATGACTTTGCAGATTCTAGCAAGCACAGTTTCCGTAGCATTCCTTTCCATATTTACCCTGACCAACACAGCGTATCTATCTCCTCTCACCATAGGACAAACTCAAGGCAGCACCCCTAATTCAGTTCGTTCAGGGAGCACAACTCCCAGGGTTTCCGATAAGCATCGTCATACCATATGTGGGATCAACCACAATGATCGGAGTAGATGCAGTCATGGGGAGACTCCATCTTTGAGTTGGATATGATATACATCGGCTCAGCACCCAGCTGGACTATCATGATTGAGACACTGCACAATGATTTGATCGAGTCGACGATAACCTTCACCAGCTCAGGATAGATATGGAGATGTTGCAGGATGGAGTGAGAGAGATAACTGTCCGGTTGAAGACATCGGGCATTGGAGAAGGCTACTACCACCAGAATCCACACGGGTATGGGCAAGGAGCCAAACATCGAAGACGTTATTGAGCATTTCTTGGTGTTTCCAATTTTTCCTCTTACCTTGGTTACATGCATTGGGGATAATGCATAGACTAAGTGTGGGGGAGTGGTTGCAAAACTTTTTTGGTAGCATCTCCCATGCTTATGTTTTAGCCTATAACAATTTTTTATGACTTTTTTCCTTGTTTTTGCTACTTTCCCTCATTAGGATTTGTGAATTTTTGGGTCATTTATTTTCTTTTAGGCGTGAGGGCACCTTTTCTAGTTCTTTTGGGTTGAAAATCTTTTGGTGGTGCAATTTTTAGTTTTTCATGATCTTTTTGTAATATGAAGCCCAACCTTTAGGGTATTTTTTGCTACACAATTTTTTTTGAAATTTTGAAAATAGGAAATATATGTATACCCGGCTAAGTTGGAAACCCAAAAGAGCAACTTAGGAAAAAATGGAAAAAAGCCTGGATAGGTCGAAATACCTAGGAAAAAATGAGGCTAGGCCCGACTAGGTTGAAATACCTAGGAAACAATAAGAGGCCGTGTGGAAAAAGGATGAGATGTAAGCTCAACAACTGTGAAAGCTAGGATGAAAAACGAAAAGGGCTCCTAAGAAAAATGGGAGAAATTAAGATAAATTGGAAATGGAAGTTGAACATCTTTTGGCCATCTGTGGCGGTTTCTTCATAATAATCTGTTGGATTGCCTTTTGCAGTTTCTTCGGATTAGGAAGCTAGTTTAGCAATTATCATTTTACTTAGCCTTTATTCCATTTTTTCTTTTATGAAGTTTTGGTGGATAGGTTACTTTAGCATCTTCGGGGGAAGTGAGTGTTGTGATATTATTACAATCTTTGGGAGAACTAGGGTAGCTTAAGAATAAGTTGAATGTGTTGGTTAAGTTCTATTTGAATGATACATTCCGCTTGAATCTTTTGACCTTTTTGTTTACACAAGGACGAGTAAAGGTTTAAGTGTGGGGGGATTGATATGCCCCTTTATGCATGCGTTAACTGAAGCATTTGTCACATTTATTATCTTTTTTTATTTGAGTCCTAGTTTTAGTTAGGTTTACACAACAAAGGGTTTAGATGGTTATTACTTGTTTTTCTTGTCTAAGTTCCGAGTTTTGCGGACATAGTTGAAGGTAATGGACACTTTGTATTAAGGGGCACCTAGATATTCTTTGTGATCCTATTAGTAGGTTGCTCGTGAGCAATTTTTTATCTTTATTTTTTAGAAGGCCATCCGTAAGGGTGGTAGAAAATATTTGAAGGGCATTCGCAAGGATGGTAGAAGATATCTAACACCATTCACAAGGATGGTAGACTGGTAGTAGATTGAAGGCCACAAACTTCAAAGTGTGGTAGTAGATGAAATTGAGCCAGGGAATGAGGATTTGAAGTTAAAGAAGGACAAGAAAGAACTGGAGGAATTGCAGCCCAAGAGTTGTACGGAGTTCTGGTAACAATCCGAGACGAATATGTATTTTTAAGTGCCCCGTTGGAATTGTCTTCCTTAGCACTATAAAATCGACTACAAGAACTCTCAAATCGGATCAGTGGCTTATCCATGGCGGATCAAACAAATAAGCCGGCCAACCGGCCAGCACAATCTATGCACGAAGCCAAAACCATCTGTGTCGGTCCGTGCAAATTAACAGGGGTCCTGAAAATTACCTTACACAGATCAATCACATCTGTACGGTCCAATACATGAAGGGTCTAAAAACACTCCCAAACGGCTAAGTATGGACACAAGCTGCTATGTTTTACATGGTTCATGTCATTCCAAATCCCAAATGTCAAGACCAGCCCACGGAGTGTGAAAAATAGCACGGTCCATGCAAAAATTTTGAGAAAAAATGTCCTTCCAGCCGATGGGTTGCACCAAATGATACGGGGAACGCAAATCAAAAGTCCTGGAGAAGGCACCAACGTAGGGTCTGTGTCGATCCGTGCGGGCCATCTTGCACGAGGCTGCATGAATCGTGTAAGTCTATGCACCCATACTTGCACGAGGTTGCACGGTCTGTGTCAGTCCATGCGGGCCGCCTTACACAAGGCTACACGGATGGGAGGTCATCGCCGTACCTCTCAAAGATGCTATTTAAAGCCCTTTTCCTTACTAAATACCACTAAGTAAATAGTATGGCAAGTCATGATCATCCACAGAGACGGGGGATATTCTCAAG
>JAULKK010285304.1:0-13891 GCA_032355705.1 Rubia peregrina
ATATCTAACTAAACTACCTAATTTAAATATAAATGATGACCATATTCATCCAATTAAATCAATCCAAATATTGGATATTCTTGAATGAATCTACCTTATCTAAACCTACCAAATCTAATCTAATCAAAATAAAACTGAATATTCTAAACACTAATTAAAATATTACCAAAACTCTTATAAGCCAACATGACCGAGTTTATGGCTTCATTAATAATAATAAAAATAAACTAAAATGATCACACTTCCTCATTAAAAAACCCAGTGGAAAAAAGAGTATAGTGTCGACCTCCTAAAAATACTAAACTAATAAAAATATGATAAATGATATTTTTGACATCGTATCAGGTATCCAGTACGTGCTTCGAGAATAGAGGATTGTGGGTGATATCTCGCTTTTATTAGTAAAGTTGTTGTAGATGATAGGTTTGTTAACAACCTCAAGCTTCCTTTCCTAAGATTTCTTGGTTAAAATGTTTTAGGTCTTTAAAACCTAAACCTCACATAGCTTTTGGTGTGCACAAAGAAAGCCACTTTGCCTAGTGGATTTTCTTTTTCTCATCTGTGCTTTCTCACCAATAATGTCCGTAGGATTTATGGATAGTATGTATCAAAGTATTTGGTAGATTGAAGCATGACATAGTATAGGTTGACATAGCTTGCAATACAGGTTTAACGAGTATCTCTTTCATGCTCTTTGATAGTTGCTTATGATCCCAACTCTGTACTTTGTTCCAGAACAATTTGGAACGGCCAAAAGTGATTGGCAAACCCAGGTATTTTTCCGGGCCATCAGATTTCTTCACTCCCAAAATCTCCAGAATTGTGGATTTTGTTTGACTATTGGGCTGAACGATATGGATGATTTTATCAAAGTTTACTTTCTGCCCCAAAACCACTTCATAGTCTTGTAAAATCTGCTTCAATTGGTAGGCTTCTCTCTAAGTGGCTTCTCTAAAAATCAGGGTATTAGCAGCAAAGAGTAGATGGGATAAAGTTGGTGAGGTTCTTGATATTTTCAATCCCGATATTTGTCTATTTTGTAGCTTTTCCTAAAGCATACTTGAGAGGACTGCACCACAGATTATGAATAAATATGGTTATAAATGATCACCTTGTCGGATACCCCTTGTTGGTATTTGTTCCCAAAATCTGTTTCAATTCAACATAAAGGAAAATTTTACAGAAGAAATTCATCTTTCAATGAGAGATGAATTTTGACTGAAAACCCATTCTTTTTAAAACCTCTAGTAAAAATGGCCATTCGAATCGGTCAAAAGTTTTACTCATATCTAGCTTGATAGACATATATCCTTTCTTGCCTGATTTGTTTCCCTTGATATAGTGGTGTGCTTCATGGGCCAAAAGGATATTATCTAAAATTAGCCAGTTTTTAACGAAAGAACTATGGGATTCAGAGATGATTGAACCCGTGATTCGTCGCAGCCTATTCGACACACATTTGACAAGTATGCGGTATATGACATTAGACTGGCTGATTGGTCTGAATTATGAAACCTCCGTCAGTTTCTTCACCTTTGGGATTAAGACCATCGTTGTCTCATTTATCGAGTCCATTGGCAATTCATGGTTTAGTAATTGGAGTACTGTTGGCGATACTTTAGGGCCAACTATATTCTAGTATCTTTGGAAGAAAGATGGTGTCATACCATCTGGACCAGGAGATTTGTTTGGAGCCATTTTCTTTAGTACGTTATTAACCTCATATGTCGTAAATGGCTTGCATAAGCCCGAGTTCATTTGTGTGGAAACCCTAGGTAGTATTTTTGGTGTTGTTTGTTGTATGGGCCCTGGGTCTGGATCTTACGAAGTGAATAACTTCTAAAAATGATGGAGGATAATACTCTCAATTTCACCATTGTTTGCACACCATCTCCCTGACTACTAATCTTTAAGGCCATTGATAGAATTTCTTCCTTTCCTCTTATGCAATTATTTGCATAAGAGTGGAAAAACTTTGTATTTCTATCTCCCTGTTGGGGTCAATGTTATTTTTCTAGTTTTTTCGATTTATCATCTTCTATGTCAAGAATATATTAAATTTCACGCTTTATAAATGATATATGCAGTTGGACCTGTTCAGTTATAATACCCCCTTGCAATCTTTGAATTTCTTTGGACAAGGCTTCTGATTTTTTCAGGATTCTTAAGTTGTCCTAGCCCTGCTTTGAATCTGGAATTTACAATTTTTAATTGTGGACTTGAGCTCTTCTTCATCTTCATTCTAATATGGTGATTGCATTCAATAATTTTCAAATATAAAAAATTCTTTGTCTTCTAAAGTTTGATGTGTGAGTATTATCATTCCGAACTTGCAAAAGGATAGGCACATGGTATGATCTGTGACTGAAGAGATGCTTAATTTCTGATGCAGGATATAGATTAATCCAATTTGGTGAAGCCACCACCCTACATAGCCGTGCTCTGACGGTGTGTGAATTTCTCCAATTCTGACACCATGTGAATTTATTCCCCGAATGTCCTAAGTCACTCAAGTTACATTCATTCAGCGCAATTTAGAAGACTCCAATTAGCCAATTTGGCCTCCTATTTTCACTTTCCATTTCGTGTTGGTGTAAAATTTCATTAAAATCCCCAATACATAACCATGACATTTGTGATTTCGCAATAATATTTGGAAAATTTACCCAGAATTGTTTCTGTTTGCTCGAATCAGGTTTGTCATACAAAATAGTAATTTTTGTGTCTTTATTTAAAAATAAAGTAAGACCTCCTGAATTTGAGTCCATTCTTGGAAGGGGGGGTATTTGAACCGAAATTGGATGCTAGAATGCATCCTTAAGGGATTTAAAATTTTGTTTTATTTTTTTCTATCTAATTTTTTAAAAAAAATTAAAAATAGAGATGACGCATTTAATTTAAAATTTTAATTTTTGTTTTATGATTTTCAAAAAAAAATTGAAAAAAAGAGGGAAAAGAGGATGAATTCTTCAAATGCGTCCCCAAATTTAATTTAATTTTTATTTAGTTTATTTTTTAAGGATTTTTAAAAAAAATGAAAATTGATAGAACACATTATTTTCCCAGTTGTATATGGGTCGAATTTAAATAAAAATATAATTTTCATATGAACTTATATTTTAATATTATTATTATTTCTTAAATTTGGGATAGAAATACTACGACATTAAGATTTTTGATGAATCGGCAACAAGCCGTGGGAACGGAACATATTTTTGGATTTCAATCCTTGTTTTATGATATCAGAGTAGTAGAATATTTGGTTTTTTAAAAACTTCAATTGAAATTCAGAATATTTTAATATTGAGAGGACGCATTTGGATATTATTTAATTTTTCCTTAGTTTTTTTTCTAAACTTTTTAAAAATAAAAATAAACTAATACGTCCTCTAATATTTTGTTTTTATTTATTATATTAAAAATTTGTTCTGAAATCAAAAAATTAAATATTAAAAGTATAAGAATATTATAATAATATTTTTTGAGTTGTATATAGATCAAATTTAAATAGAAATATTATTTTCATATGAACCTATTTTTTAATAATAATTTTATTTCTTAAATTTGGGATAGAAATACTGTGACATTAAGATTTTTGATGAATCGGCAATAATCTGCGCGGAACAGATTTTTGGATTTGGATCCGTGTTTTATAATTTTGGAGAAGTGGAATATTTGGTTTTTTTAAAAATCAATTGAAATTCCAAATATTTCAATATAATTATATATTATTTTCTTATAAAATCATTAATTTATTATTTTACATTATAAATAAAAAATTATATTATTTTATATACTATTGTAATTGAATTATTCTTTATAATTATTTTTAAAATAATTAACATTTTAATTATTATTTGTATAAAGATATTATAATATTATTTTTTTGAGTTTTATATGGGTCAAATTTAAATTAAAAAATATAATTTTCATATGAATTCATTTTTTAATAATATTATTATTCTTAAATTTGAGATAGATATAATACGACATTAATATTTTCGATGAAGCGGCAACAAGCTGGAACGGAACAGATTTTTGGTTATAGTTTTTGACAAGATCCTTTTATAATTGAATGTGCAACGATAACACGAGATAGTTGATGAAAGTGCAACTATATCCAAAAATATGTTATTAAAAAATGAGTTCATATGAAAACTCCAAAAACTACAAAAACTATATTTAAAAAATCCTGACCGAGAATGCGCCATATGAATTTCCATTTACCTAACCATTTCTAATAAATAAGTTCCGACTGAAACTCAAAAAAAAATTAAAAAAATACCGGACCGAGGGTGCATTCTCTGAATGCGCCCTCCTAATTTTCTATTTCTTTAAAAAGAGAAAAAAGAAAATTGGCTTGACAAAAACACCCCCTTTATTTCCACTTTAAAATAAAAACCCCAGACTGCATCCAAGTTTTGCAAAACAGCCCCCCAAAAAGCATGCACTCATGAGTATGAGCATTACTAACAGGAGAGCAGCTGGTTTCATGGTTGATCAGACAAAAATGGTGTTTGATTTGTTTTGGTTGATGAATTTGTCGATGATCAAATGAGTTTTTATAGAGGTGTGAGGAGAAGTAAGGACAATGGGTTGCAGTTTTAAATGAAAGTAGTTTGTGCTGCAATTTTGTGTTTATGTAAGGTGCGTGGCTGAAAGGCTGGTTTTGCTTCTGTTCTCATTAGTTTGTTTTTACCATATGACCATTTTCGAAAAGTCTAAAGGTAAAATGACAGTTTCTCTCAATAAGGATTTGTTTTATGCTACTACTGCTTAATTGTTGGATGAAGTATGAATGAAAGTTATGATTAAGATGAAAAGTTTTATAAAATAAAGAAAGTTTGGAGGACTGGACATGCTAGCATCGAGATTTCATTTTTTTAATTACAGTGATATCATTCTCATTAATTTAGGATTGTTACATTATTAAGTCAGATTTATGCCGCACAATCCCTAACTAACAACTACTATAACTAATCTTTCTAAGTTTGAACACATCATTTGCTCATACACTGTGGGGGTGAGCCTTCCACGATAAACTATCAATTCAATTTCTAGACTGAAATTCATATGCCATACTGGCAGCCTGCTACTCGACCCGTGCCTCCAATCTTCGTCCTCATCGGATTGTATAAGCTCTATAGTTTAAGAGAGGTTGTTGCTGGATTTCTCCACCGGCGATGGAAAGTTCCCGTTGAGGAGTTTCGAAGGAAGGTATGTTTTGATTTGAAACATTACGTTATCATGTGCCTCCATAACTATTCAAAGCTGGCCAGTTGATCCCCATTGGGTGCTACAATTTCATAGTTCTAGTGTTGAGAACCATTTTGGAGCTTCTTGTTGGATTTCTCCAATCAGCGGTGAGGAAGAACCTAAATCTCACTGGAGTCGCGAGAAACCCAAATACACACCTAGAAATAAAAAATACCAAACAACAACTAATTTTAAACTTAAACTAAACCTTGATGTTATCCTGGAAAGTCAATCCATAACGCAAAACTTCTAGAACCCAAAAGTATGCATCAACTAGGGATCTTTGTCCTTGATCTGACCTCAGATGTGATGCTGCAGGTCAGTGGGAACTCTATTGTACACCAGAACGATTCGCTCGACGAATACCGACTAACGCCAGTGGGCCAGAACATTGTACATGCCACTGTATGACTCATTTTGACTACATTCTGAAACCCATCACCTCTAATGACAAAAATTTCCACCGATTCACGTCGTCTCTCCGCTTCCACCACGAGGTTGTCTTGCGAAGTCTACCATACAGCTATTAATTAAACGAGCATAAGCATGGAGTGGTTATGGGCTTTAGGGCTAGGCTGAAAGAAATATAGGCATTAGATGTGCTTTTAGACTGGATTTCCTGAAGGGGCATGATAGGTAAACTGATGTGTGTCATTGCTGACCGCCGTGAGCTGTTGCCGAACGTCGTGAGCCATCATTGACAACCGTTGGACACTATGAATCGTGCACCTCTTCTTCTTTTCCACCAGAGGCAGGCCATTCCTGGCCAAGCACATTATCTCCGACTAGCGCGTCAATCTCTGATGGCCTAGATCTCTTTGAAGTCCGCCATGGGTTGTTCGCTTTTCTTCTTTGGCCAAATGCTTGTCTCATGCACGCGATGTGTTCAACTCCACGTGATAATTCTCTCGCCATGATGGCCCATTGCATTAGGCGCCCACTGGGAGGTAATTCTAAGCACCAGATGCGGGTGTATCAACGGTGTGCTGGTGTTGCCGACCGATGACAGAATTGGGTGGAGCGAGTGCAACGATCTGCACTGTCCACCTTCCCAATCCCTGACCTACTAACTAAGAACAAGAACAATTAAAAAAAATTGAAGGAAAATGATGGGGGAGGTCACAAGACTGTCGCCTGGCGTCCCTCCTCCCAGCTAGGGTTTTGTGTTAAATTTTGGAGAGGGTTTTTTTTGGGTATAAATAACTTTCCACCAACAACAATCTCATTGAGAAATATTAACATAAATCACAAAATCTAATTTTCTTCCTCTTCCTCCCACATTCAAAAAACACAAATTTTCTCTTTTTTGCTTCATATTCTCTCTTCTTTCTATCCCCCCCTCCTCTATTTCTTGCGGTTTTGCTTCAAAATACACATGTGTCTGTGCGCGATTCTCTCATTATGTGGTAAGTTTATTGTACTTTAGAATTGTTTATTAATAATTACTATTTAAGCCTATTTTTCAGTTCTTATCAATTTAAGAATATGAAATATGTCAATTTTGAGAATATTTATGTTATTTGTGTTGCGAAATTGAGTTCCTAAAGCTTTGTAGTATTTTTTTTCCTGTCATTGTTGGTGATGAACCAGAGTTTATTTTACATGTTTTAGCATTGTATTTGTTGTATATCATGTTATATTGAAATATGTGATATTATGTACATTTTAGATGATGTTTATGTGTATATGAGTTTACTTGTGTTTATACTATCTGTATTGATGTTTAAAGGTAGTTTGTTGATTTTTTTTAAAAAAAATTTACTAGTTGGTGGAGTTTTGAAGGTTTGATAGTAGTTCAAAAAGAAATTGGACACTATTTTATTGTAAATTATATTTTGTAATTTTCAATTGATGTTTATGTGTACATGTCGTTTTTGTTGATATTTATGCATATCCGGTTGATGTTTTCTAATTATCTTTTATTTTTCAATATTGTTTTCCTATTTTTAATGTATAGTATAGATTGGACTAATTGTGTTGTTTTACTTCCGTCAGTTTTAAGAAGATTTTATGTTTTAAAGTATTTATGATGATGTTTAGGCTTATTTTGTTGATTTTTTTTAGTTTCAGTGGAGAAGCACTCGAAAATGACGATATTATGGATTGTCCTTATTCAATCTTCTCAGTTTCATTAAGTTGATATCACTAGGGGACAATAGAAATTGGATGAAGTTCAAGGGATGAGAAAGTTCAATCGTAGAACGACGAGCTTTTTGATACTAGTGTTTTTACAAGGGGTTTTGTAGTGCTTGTAATGATTTAGATGGATTCAATATTTTTTACCATTAATGATATTTTGTTGATTTTTTTAGTTGATGATCACATGAAATCTGTTGAGTCTCCAGTGTTATAATTGTCAGATTTGTTTGTAATGGTGCAATTTTTTTTATTTAGAAGAGCAAATGACTTCGGTGTCCCCTTAACTATCACCATCATCCACCATTGACCCTTTATATTTTTTTTGACACTTTTGGTCCCTCAACTTACAAAATATCTCAGGTTTAGCACTTCTAGAAGGGTCACAATTAAGTTGTTTTGTATATTGAGGGGCCAAAGTGTTCACAAAAAAAAGATAGGGTCAAAGTGTTCAAAAAAAATAATGGGCCAAAGGTGGACGATGGTGATAGTTAAGGGCCACCAAAGTCATTCGCTCTATTTAAAATAAAAATCAGAGCATATGACTTCGGTGGCCTCTTAACTACCACAAATTTCCACCTTTGACCCCTTAATTTTTGTTGAACACTTTTGGCTCCTCAACTAACAGAATTGTTGAGTCGTGGCCGTTCTATTCGGTCAACCCGTTAACTCTGAAGTTTGGACTGTTAATTGGTTGGTGAATTGTGGTAAAATTGAGGATAAAAATGACTTTTCATCTTTTTATTTACAATTGCAATCCTCGCCCATATTTTTAAAATTACAATTATATCACTACCTTTTTTATTTACAATCCAGCCCTACCTTTTTTTAAATTTACAATCCAGCCCTACCTTTTTTTTATTTACAATTAGCCCACCCCCTTCATTATCTTCTTCTTCTTCGCCTGCACCCCTCTGCATCATCTCAACGGCCCCAACCTCGCCGCCGCCTCAACAACGGGGATCGTATTCTTTTGCAAATTCTACACAATAAAATCATTGAAACATCATAATACAAAAGAAATCAAAGCCTTAGAATTCCTGGGGCAATTTTCAAACTCGGACATGTATCAATTCCTCGTAGTATAACTCCTTCCACTCAAATATAACACAACACCAACCGCGCAACAATACGAAAAAAGGTCTGACAGATGAAAGCAATACGCAAGAACAATTATCCAATTGAACAACTTTCCGACTCCTTGCTCAAGAAATCGGGTTAGCTGGTGGTTGAGAAAACCTCCCTGCACATTGCGGCACACCAGATTCCATCTCCGCAATAGCAGCACCGCCTCCACCTCGACCCAGCGAACCTTCTCCGCGGATGCCGAACAAGGATTGCACGAAACCGGGAAAGATATGGAAAGAAGGCGATGAGGTTCTGGGGTTTTGGTGTCATGGTGTTATGGAAGAAGGCGAGTGTTGTGCTGGTGGGGATTTTGTTCGGCGATGGTGGTGGTGGGGATTGGGAGAGGGAAGGGGAAAGGGAACGGGATAAGGCAATCGGTAAGAAAAAAAAAAGTAAAATGGGAAATGACAATTTTACCCTTAAAATTGACGGTTTGACCTAAGTTGACGGTTTGACCTGCCGGAATGACCACGTCTCAACAAATATACAAGTGGAGGGGCCAAAAGTGTTAAGAAAAATAAGGGGTAATAATTGGAAGATCGTTATAGTTAAGGGGCCAATGAAGTCATCTCAAGCGCTATATAATAGAAATTATTTGGTTTCTGGATGGTGCTGTCAACCGGGCATATTGAAGTCATTTTGGCTAACCTAAACTCAAGTTGTCTAAAAATAACATACTAATATTATAATATGTTACTGATTTAATTTGTTACTGTATATAATCAATCATAACGTATACTAATATTATAATATGTTAATAATTTTAATTATTTACTATATATAATCAAAAAAATGCTTTTATAACCCTACCTAGTTGGCATAAGTGTCAATATAGCATTCTAGTGTTCGAAAGTGCAAATATAACCCTACCTAATTGACAACCCATTTCAACCAATTATAGCCAAAATTATGTGAAATTACTATTTTATCCCTCTAATTTTTTTAAAAATTATTAATTGACTTCGATGCCCTCCTTTAACCCTAATTTTCTCCAACCACTTCTCCTCTTTCTTCTTGCCGCCGACTTCTCCTTCTCTTTTTTCTTGTCGTTGACTTCTCGTTCTCCTCTTTGCTTTCGCCATTTCTTCTCCCCGTCAACACCATTTCTCTACCCACCGATGCCATTTTTTCATTTCTCATGTTCACTCGTTCATCGCCATTCGTTCGTTCACTGATCATTCAATCGCGTTGCATCGTTAGTCATTCAATTATGTTGCATCGGTCATTCAATCGCGTCATCGGTCGTTCAATCGCGTTGTCAGTCGTGGTAAGTTAAGCAAAGTGGGGATAAGGATGGGGTTTCATGGCGGCGGCGGGGATAGGGTTACAGTTTCACGGGGCGGTAAGGGTGAGGGTAAGGGTGAGCAGTGGTGGGGCTAGGGTTTAGGTTTCACGGGATTGGTTTCACGGTCGGATAGAGAGGTGGTGGCGGCAGGGGGGAAGCTGGGAATGAGGGTGGCGGGCGACAACCTGGTGGTGGTGGTGGCATTAGGGAAAAATTGTCCTAACACTTTTAAGTTTTAGACAAAAGAGCATTTTAGTCATTTTATGTTTGGTCAACACCTGTCAACACCGGAAATGGTGTCTTATGGTTATATTGGCACTTAGATCAACTTTTTAGGGTTATTTTTGCAATAAAAATTATCTGAGGGTTATATTGGTATTTACTCAAGTAGGTAGGGTTATATTGGTATATTATCCCATCATCAATCATAAAATATTAAAATATATAACTTGTCAAGATATAATTAAAATCATAAATATCTCATTGTACTCTATACACATACATATGTACACACATATACATACACACACACACACACACACACATATATATATAAACATATATACATAAACACAGAATTGGGATCATGTGAGAACACTCATCTTATGTGAGAACACCCACTTATGTGAGAACATATCCTAACCATTGATATAAATATATTAACGATTCAGATCTAAGGAAAATATTTAAGATTAAAGCTAACTAATTCAATAATGTCGCGGATCTGGTTTCGGGTCAAGAGATTTCTCTGGGTCGCGATTGAATGAAGTTGAATTTGTCGATACGTAGTACTCTGTCGCCTCTCTTTTTCAGCACCAGTGCGCAGTGGGTCTCCAAGAAGCCTCTGGCATCGAGGATGAGGACGGAGAAGCTATGCAGGTGGGTTGGAGTGGAGGAGTAGCGGACCTGCTTCTCTCAGGCGGCACCGCTGCCGTAGAAGGCGAAGGAGAAGATGTTGGTGGTGGGAGTTGTTAGTGGCAGAGAGGGGTGAGTAGTTGAGGGTTAAGAAGATGATGAGAATGATGGCGACAAAGAGGGTTGCACGGAAGTGGATATTAGAGTAGGTGGCAATGAGCTTGATGTTGTTGACTGCTGAAATCTTTATGCCATTGATTGATGAACAGAGACGTTTGATGAAATGTCTGAAAGGAACTCAATTTTGTGGGCTACGATGATTTCGGGTATACGATGCAGAGATGTGTTAAGGATGTGTTTGGGTTGTTTAGGGTTATGTTTGGAAGGGAGGGGGGGGGGGTGAGGAGGAGGAGGTGAATGAGTTTGTGGTTACTAGTGTTTGGCACTTTCCTACGTATTTAGAAGCACTATCATTGCCAGTTGAGTATTACTTAATCCTCCTCGTAAGCTATTGAAGTTTTGAAGCTGAGTTGCATTGCATGGTTTCTTTACTGTGAACCTCGATTCCTTTGTTTGGAGATTCATGTTGATAAAGGTTGATTGTGGTTTATGTGTGTGACTTCCATAATTTTTCAATTTATCACTGTTGTGGGTACTGCTCTGAAGGTAGCAGAGCCAGTTCACTTCGTCGGCTGAGCCCCTGTCCAGAGGCTAGCGGAGCGCATTGTCTGGGTCTTTCTCTCGGCATTAATCCATATGTAAGTCCTATTCCTTTTCAACCGCTTGCTTGAAATTGGTTTGATGTGGTGTTATTTTGTTAGTACTTGATGTAGTTCACGTGTTTGCTAAAATGATTTGTCTTTTTTTCGGATGATTGTTTCAGATATATAATATGTGATAGATATTTATGGTGTTATTTTGTGTTAGTACTTGATGATTGCACGAGGTTGTTAATGTTTTCATTCTTTTTTAGAAGAATGGTGACCTCGAGAGTTGGAAAGCACAATGCTTTGATGGATTTTAATGTACTGAAGCAAAATTTCACTTCTGAGTTGAACTCTCTTTATATTCTTTTTTTCCTAGTCAATGAGGTTCTACCTCTTATTATGCTTTAGTTTAGGTTTAACTTTTGATAATTAGTACCATGTTGTGATCTGATGTAAAATACAACTGATTATGGTCTGCTTTGGCATAATCCTTTTGATTAAGATGCGAAAAGTTTCTGATCCTAATGATATTTAGTTGTCCATTTGGTGTTGATGAAGCGTTGTTCTTTACATTATGATTTCTCACATATGTTGTGACCATATATCTATATGATACAATGATCCTTTCTAGTCCTATTGTTGTACTTCTGTTTGTAGTTCTTTATTACCCTTCATCAGTAGCAACCATGGCCTTACTAGTGAGGCCAGTTATCATTGTCAAGCAGTTGACTGTACTTGCAATGCCAACAAAGAAACTAGCCATGCTGCCACCATAACTGGCTATGAAGATGTCCCGGCCAATAATGAGGCAACACTCTTGGAGGCTGTCGCCAATCAACCAATATCCGTTGCCATTAAAGCCAGCGCCTCTGTTTTCCAATTCTACTCCAGCAATGTTTTTCTGGTAACTGTGGAACCGAATTAGAACATGGTGTAACCGTGGTAGGCTATGGAACAAGTTCTGATGGTACCAAATATTGGGTAGTAAAGAATTCTTGGGGCAACCTTGGGTCCGATATCTGAGTGGATCGAAGCTGCTATTACAACTAGGGGTCAATATTTCCCACCAGGCAAGCTACCTAGACAAGGGATCAGAAGCTGTTTCTGTTCATTGAAGGACCTACTGAAAAATTTGTCAAAAGAGCTAAAGCTGAACTTAAAGAAGTGTCGAAGAGATCACTAGCCAAGCATCAACGCTTCCAGGTTCAGCCCAACAAGGAAGATACTAAGTCATCTAAGAACAAGGTTGTTTCTTGGGATCCTGTTCATGCTATATCTTGTCTCTTTCTGATCTCTAGACTGTTTAATAAAGTTTTAGGTGAGTTTTGTGATTGAGCTTGCTATTTTTACTATTGTTGAATATTTGATGAATAACCGTAATGGTAGAAACAAGATGATGACTTGCAGTTGTCACTATCTAGATTATTATGTCATTGGATATGTATAATGTTGTTCGGCATTTTTGTTGTTGGTGAATTTTACTTTTTTGATTAAAAAATAGAGGAAAACTTGGGGCACAAGCTGGGGACATGATGGATACATCATAATGAAAAGAGGCATTGCAACTAAAGAAGGCCTTTGGGGTATCACAATGCAATCTTCCTACCCCACTGCTTAAGACAAAAGTTGATACATCTCTGTGCATTTGCCTACAACCATAGATTGTATGTGTGTACATTTTTATGATATATGTATCTGCTCTGTAAAAAAACAATTATGCATGTTTTATGTTCGTGGCTAAAGGCCTTAAAAATGAGCAACTTATTTCTTGGATTATAATTCAAAGATGCTTCAATAATTGCTTGTAAATACTTCTAATGTAAGTTATATACTTGCTTCTTTTAATTCTTACGAGCGCTACAGAAACAACTTGGTGCTTACAGTATAACTTAAAAGTGCTTCAATCGTAGCTTGTAAGTGCTTCAAAAGTAACTTATAGGTGCTTGTTTTAATTCTTACGAGCACTACAAAAACAACTTGGTGTTTAGATTATAACTCAAAGGTGCTTTAATCATTGCTTGTAAGTGCTTCAAATGTAACTTATATACGTGCGTCTTTTAATTCTTATGAGCGCTACAGAAACAACATGGTGATTAGAGTATAACTTAAAAGTGCTTCAATCCTAGCTTGTAAGGGCTTCAAATGTAACTTATAGGTGCTTGTTTTAATTCTTACGAGCACTACAAAAACAACTTGGTGTTTAGATTATTACTCAAAGGTGCTTTAATTATTTCTTGTAAGTGCTTCAAATGTAACTTATATACATGCTTCTTTTAATTCTTACGAGCGCTACAGAAACAACTTGGTGATTAGAGAATAACTTAAAAGTGTTTCAATCGTAGCTTGTAAGTGCTTCAAATGTAACATATATGTGCTTCTTTTAATTCTTACGAGCACTACAAAAATAACTCAGTGCTTATAATATAAAATCAAAGGTGTTTCAATCATTGCTTGTAAGTGCTGCAAATGTAACTTATAGGTGTTTCTTTTAATTATTACGAGCGCTACAAAAACAACTTGGTGC
>JAULKK010285315.1:0-13890 GCA_032355705.1 Rubia peregrina
GAAAAATATCATAATTTTTGTTCCAGGAATGGATGGTTCACCATTTATCCATAACATTTTGATTTGTCGACTTATTTTATGCCGGTCATTTTCTCATATGGTACGTATCCAATGGTTAGAATCGGATCCCACGTATTATCGTTTTCTTTCCCGGTATGATAGTGTTGTGCGGAATATCGGAGAAAGAATAAATGCAGATAATAAAGTGAAAAATAAAACACAGAGATTTTACGTGGTTCACCAAATGGCTACATCCACGGCCGACCAAGATCGGATTCCACTAGAGAGAAAATGTCAGAATTACAGATTTCCTACTCTCTGCAAATCATATCTCTGTTAGAGTTACAATAAAGAACGAGACACTATATATAGCCCTCTCCACCTTAAACCCTAACAGCTTTGGGTCCAAAAACATTTAGGCCCAAAACCAGAACAGGAGACAGAATGCCAATAACAGTCTAAATAAAGGACATGATATACCGTCGGGCCGGGGGCGTCTCCGCCCCCTGGACCCCCGACTCGCTGATCGGGCAGCGAGATCCCCGTATCAACCTGTGGAAGCGGCTAATACGTATTCAATGCATACCAACATGAGAGGTGAGCATGAGGAGGTATCTTGATGGAAAAATCTTATGTATAACAATCAAGCTAGACCAAGAACAAAATTTATAATGTGGATGAGCTGCCATCAAAGATTACTTACAAAGCATAGAATAATGAGAATAGGAAACCATTGGCCACCTTCTATTTGAATGCAGGAGAACTAAAACAATGTGGAGTATGTATGTATTTTTTCTTCATCCGCCCCCCTTGTACCCTGCCACCCTGAACTCCGCCCCGCCCTGTCTCTCAGGATCCGCCCCCCTCAAAGTTGGGTCTAGTTCCGCCACTGGTTTTGGCTTGGCTGGAAATTGAAAGATAACCAATGAGGTGGGAGGAAGGAAAGTGTTGGCAGAAATGTGGAAGAAAATTTTAATCCTAAAATTGAATTGGTATATAAGTATAACTATTAACTTGAAAAATAATATTATAATATTTTTATACAAATAATTATAACATTTACTTTGAAAATAAGTATAAAGTATGATTCATTTTCAATATATAAAATAGTTATATTTATATAAAAAATATATTGCTATTTATAGCATAAAATAATAAATTAATGATTTATATAAGAAAATAATATATTTATATTAGAATTTAATAACTATTATTTTGTATAAATTATGAAATAGTGATATTTATTAATAAATTTTAATTTATAAGAAAAAATTGTTTTGACTCATCGAAAAAATTGTAATATTATTTTTTTATAAGTGTTAGTAAAATCTGAAAAACCACTAGATCTATATGCCTCCAGGTCTACTAATATCTTAGGAATAATTTTCCTTTGAGAAAATACTTCCCACATCTCCTCACAATCATTGTCAAAAAACATAGTGGAGATAGCATCACTTACTGGTGGTGGAAGCAGTGATGACTTCTTCTAGGGTGATGAATAAGAACCAACCTTCTTACTCTTCTTGGCTCGTTGAGATCATTAAGTAGCTGCCTCCTTTCTCTTGGCTTTCCTCAACTTGGTCTGGATAAAATCATCCAAGACCTCATCACTTGAATAGGTCAAATTTGGTTCCTGTGTTGGAACATTCTCTGAATCAGGTGCTACTTCCTTACCCTGCTTAGTCTCTGCAGTTTCACGTGTTCAAACATACCCAGCTACATCAGATTCTTCAACCTCCAGTGTTGTAACATGCTATCCCCTCTTATCAATGATGGGGTTATCTCCCCCTCTCTTCTCAACCTAAGAAATCTCCACATCATCATAAGCAGAACTTCCATACTCATCTTCCATCTAGTAATCCTGGTCTCCCATACTATCACCGGTAAAGCCAATTCCTGTTCATCAACCTTCACGTCATCATTAGTCTTGCTTCCTGGTATATTGGAACATACCAAACTTCTTTCCCATTTTCACTATCGGATAGTACAATCACATTGGGCTCTATTGCCCTGATTTCTTCATATCTTTGTGCAGCCTCAAAATAAAACTGAACAATCTTCATTTGATCAGAGGACGTGATCACCTCCAAACCTTCAACTTCAATCTCCTCTATCTCCTCAATATGGACATAACTAGAACCAGGGGCATAAGAAAATACATGGAACATGTCCTTTCCTAAATACATTCAATATGAACCTCTCAGTAATCTAGGGTTATAATTTTCAACATCTTCTAACTCTCCTATGTCACCAGTTAGCAATTACTAAATTTCAACCTCTAGAACCTTGGCTTTCAACTTTTTAAAGTTTGTGAAACCTATGAAGACTCGATTAGCTTGAACCTATTCAAACAAATCATCCATAGACTCGAACTCTCTACCTTCCCAAACTATGTGAGGAGTATCAGGATCATTTACCTTTTGATAAGGACACTTGCCCTTGCTTGGAGCACCATCCTTCTTTTCTGTGCCACCGAAGGTGAGCTGTGGGAGATGAGTTTTCTCTTGGTCCCTTCTCTCGGCCATTGTAGCAAGTTTGAGCTTCGAGTGTATCATGTTTAAAAGAATTTTATATGAATTAAAATTGTTTCTTGATAAAGCTGATATTGATGATCTTCAATTTGCAAGTATATCGGCAATATTTTCTCTAAAATAGCTTCCAATTTTTTAAAATTTGGTAGAGAGGAAGGAGTATGGTAGCCGAACAAGAGGGAATGTGGAGAGATGGAAGGAATTTGAACCTAAATTAACTTCTTCCTTTTTCACCTGGTAATGTGCCACCTTTTTCCCTTTTCAAGACACATCATCACCTTTCTTCACTTGTCACTCATGTCAAACTCCTTGAACTTCGAACATGCTTCATTCCTTCTTATTTTGTTCTCCTTTTCTTCGTTTTAATTTTTTTGTTTTTATGAATTTATAATGAAACAAAAAATAAATGTACTGAGGAAAAAATACCTCAAAATTGACACACACCCAAGTGTTGTCCGGGGAGCTCAAACGTAGCAGTATCTAACGGTTTTGTGAATATATCTGTAAACAAATAACATGTAGGAACATAGGCAACTACCCCTTCATTTCTTTCAACCTTATCTTGAATAAAATGATGCCTGATGTCAATGTGCTTTGTCCTAGAGTGCCGAATTTGGTTTTTAGATACATCAATCGCACTTTTGTTGTCACACAGAATCTTTAGAGGCTCTTGTTGAATTCCATAGTCATTCATCATCAGTTTTATCCATAGAAACTGTGCACAACAACTTCCAGCAGCAAGATACTCAGCTTCAGCAGTTGATAAGGAGATCGAATTTTGCTTCTTACTATACCAAGAGACCAAATTCATGCCAATGAAGAAGCATCCACCAGTCATAATTTTACAATCATCTGCATTACCATCCCAATCAGAGTCACCGCAGCCAATCAGACACAAATATTAATTCTTAGAATACCATATTCTATAATCAGAAGTCCCACTAACATAACGAATAACCCTTTTAACTGCAATCAAATGTGATTCTTTTGGATTACCCTAAAATCTTGCACACATACCTATGATAAAACATATATATGGTCGACTGGCTGTAAGGAACAAGAGGCTCTCTCAATCATGCTCCTGTATAATTTTTGATCAACTGGAACACCTTTCTTGTCCTTCCCTAATTTATCCATTGCCACCATTGTATTTGTACAACTCAAGAACTACTTAGTCTGAATCTCTTCACCAGATTGAAGACATACTTTCTATGACTTATGAACAACCCATTCTTTTTTTTTATTTTACCTGAAGTCCTAGAAAGTATGTGAGTTCTCCAACCATGCTCATTTCAAACTCAGCCTTCATCAGGGATATGAAATCCTGTACCATAGATAGTGAAGTAGAGCTAGATACAATATCATCCACATAGAATTGTGCAATCAAAATCTTTGAGGATTTATTAAGCACAAATAAGGTGTTGTCTACTCCCACTCAATAATGCCCTTTCTTAGTGAGAACGAGTGTCAGTCGTTCATACCATTCTCTTGGCGCATGTTTAAGACCATATATGGCCTTCTTGAGCCGATGCATGTGATGTGGATAGTGAGGATTTTCAAATCCTTCAGGTTGTTCCACGTACAACTCTTCATTGACCACCCCCATTCAAAAATGCACTTTTGACATCCATTTGGTATGATGTGAAATTCAGAGTACAGGAAATAACAAGTAAGATCCGAATTAATTCTAACCTGGCAACTGATGCAAATGTCTGATTAAAATCAACTCCTTAAACTTGAGTGTATCCTTGAGCTACTAGCCTTGCCTTATTTCGAGTAACCTGTCCATCAGAATCATATTTGTTCTTGAAGATCCACTTGGTGCCATTAATATTTACCCCTTTTGGATGAGGAGTGAGATACCATACATCATTTCGTCCAAATTTCCCTAGTTCTTCTTGCATTGCCGCAATCCAATATTCATCAAGTAGAGCTTCCTTATAATTATTTGGTTCTATCAAAGAGATAAAGCATTGCAAGACAGCGAGTTCTCTGTAGTTTACCCTCAGGATTGAGCGAGTTCTCTTTATGGTGGGTTCAGTTGCCATGTGTTTTGGAACATGTACTGTATGTGTTAGAACATGCCACGTGTCAAAAAGAGAGGATGTTCCAACATACTCTACTTCTTCATGTTCTAATTGTTCAGAAGTTTCAACATGGTTTGGCTGATTAACCTGACTATCCTGTGTTGGAACATAGTCTAGATCTGGTTCATCTTCTCTTCTGGTTGATACTTGCTTATCATTGGCATCATCCACAATGAAATTTATGGATTCCATAAGAGCTTTTATATGAAGTTTGTATACCCTATAGGCACGAATATTCACAAAATATCCAAGAATGATTCCATCATCACTTCGGCTTTCAAATTTTTCCAATTGCTCTCTATCTCTCAGAATGTAGCACTTGCTTTCTAAACACATGAAAATATGAGACGTTTGACTTCCTCCCCTTCCAAATATCGTAGGATTTTTTGCTGGTGAATGGGAGAAGATACAATCTGTTTATTTTATATCGGTTTGTATTAATAGCTTCTACCCACCATTTTTTGTGTATTCCTTTTTCAGCAAGCATAACTTGAGCAATTTCATGAGGGGTCTTGTTCATCCTCTCAACAATGCCATTCTGCTGAGGAGTGGTTGGTGCAGAGAATTCATGTTGAATTCCAAGTTCATCATAGAAATCATTGAATTGAGAGTTTTCAAATTCTCTGCCATTATCGCTTCAAATTCGAACAATCTTTCCTACTGGACTTCTTTCTCTGTCTGCAACTTCATCACCCAACTTTTGAAGACATCCACAGTATCAGATTTTTCTTTCAAAAAGGCTACCCAAATTTATCCAGAAAAATCATCGATACCGACAAAAATATACTTCTTTCCGCTCGCACTAGGTGTGTTGATGGAATCCATCAAATCCATATGCAGTAGTTCCTGTATTTTTGAGGTAGTGATATACTGAACTGAAGAGTGAGGAGATCGAATTTGTTTACCTTGTTGGCATGGTCCGCAGACAATTCCTTTTATGCCTCTGAGTGTAGGCATACCTCTTAGCAATTTTTACCAAAGTTTTGTAGTTGATCTGACTGAGCTTTCTGTGCCTTAAAGTTCATTCATCCTATTTTGAACTAAGAAATTTTACCTTTTGTTCTAATAGATAACAATTGTTTGATGATCGAATACCTGATAGAACTTTATCTTCACCATGTTTAACCATGCACTTGTCTTTCAAAAATTTAAGAGGCATGTTGTCATCACTTAATTGACTGATACTCAGTAGATTTTCCTTCAGGTCTTCAACGAGCAAGACACTATAAAATCAGAGAATCCTTCATTATGCAATTCTCCCTTTCCAACCACCTGGCTCTTCTTTCCATCGCCAAAAGGAACAAACCCACCATCATATGGTTTGATTTTTGTCAGAAACTCCTGGGTTCCAGTCACGTGTCTAGAGCAGCCACTATCAAAGTACCATGAGTCTCTAGAATGTGTAATAAGAGAAGTATGAAACAAGGAAGGTATTGCTGCATTTAATAATCCATACATTTCTGATCATCTTTTACCGTTGAACATCATCTATGTTGGAACATGCAGCCAATTGTCTTCCATTCATGATGTCTCTGAGTAATCTAAGACATTGTTCCCCTGTATGACCTTGATACATGTAGTAGCTACAGATGAGAGGTTTCCGTTGACGAGTCTTGGTAACTTATCTTTTTATTTCTTGAATCTCTATCTTGAAATCTGCTGTGCTGATTGTTGGATTTCCATAGCCAATTTCTTGTAGATCTCCAAAGTTCTCTCCCATGGTCAGAATATCATCATGTTTTTCCTTTCCAGTGTTTAGCTTGGTAATTTCTCCCTCAACCATCTCAGCTCTCTTAGTACTAGATTTTAGGTTCAACTTTAATTCTTCAATTTCTCTTATGAGTTCATCAACCATATTTAACAATTTATTTTCCTTCTTAGCCAATTGATTTCTCTTTATCTTTAATGATTTGTTCGTATCAACCACTTTTAGCCACATGTCATAGATACTTTCATATGCAGTGTAGATTTCTTCATTACTTACAACTAGGCCTTCATCATCAGTGGAGATGTTGTCTGAACCTGTGTTGGTGGATAAAATCTTGTCTCTCTTTAACATGTTGGAACATACATCATCAATATCAGATTCATCATGAACTTTTTCTCCAAATGAAACATAATTGCTTTTAAGTTCTTCTTCTTCTTTCTCTTCTTCTTCATCTTCACTCCATGAGGTGACATAAGATTTCCATTACTTCTTTTGGGTATTAGCACATTCAACCTGGATGTGACCAAATCCTTCACATTCGCTACATTTAATTCTTCCAAACTGTTTTCTTCACCACCTTGATTTCTAGGAAATTGTTGATTTCCTTGTTCTATGCGTATTCCACGATTATTTCCAAATTCCTGTGCCCAGGGTTTTTTCCACCAAATCTTTCTTATGATTTCTTTTTCACCACCTTCTTCAACATTCTTGAGAATTTTTTATTAATGAGAGCAAGTTATTCAATACCATAATCATTATCGGATTCATGATTGACTCGTGATAAAGATGTTTTGAAGGCCAACTCTGTCTGATCTTTCTTCGTAGGCTGCTCCATTGCCATCTCATACATCTGTAGTGATCCCATTAATTCATCCAAGGTCATAGTGGCTACATCTCTCGCTTCTTTTTTTGCTTCAACTTTCATTGCAAATCTTTTGGGCGATGATCTCAAAGTTTTTTTCACCAACCTTGATTCCGTGTAAACTTTTCCTAGTTGACACTCCATATTAGAGATATCTTTGAGTTTTCCATTAAATGTAGCATTAGTTTCATCCTCCTCCATTTTGAGTACTTCAAACATTGTAGCCAACATTTTTAGTTTTGATTCATATACACGACTCGTTTCTTCATGAACAGTCTGCAAAATATCCCAATCATTATTTTCCTGATGACACGTAGATATCAGTTTAAACTGATTTTCATCCACGACCATGAATATAGCATTCAACGCCTTTGAATTGGCTAATGAAGCCTTGAGTTCATCAGGGGTCCAAGTTGACAAAGTAAATCATACAATTATACTTATCTTCTAATTATAAACGTGTGAATTCTGCAAGCTCCCCTTGCTCCCAATTTGCCTTGATCAGACTCTCTCTGACCTTGAAACTCATCGACGCTGGATCTTCTCCTCCCGAGGAATTAAGGTATGCAATTCTGAACTTGATCAACAGGTTACAATATGTTGGAACATATGCATACTAACTCTTTCCATACTCTCGGAAATATATAAAATTTGTGTGCAGATTTTTACAATTAAATTCGTAAGGATTGCAGCCATGATGTCCTATATATATAGTCCATTGAATAGATCGAGAACCTCTATGATTAACTCCACAATGGTCCTATTCCTTAGCTGCTTCTGAAGCATATCCAAATCCCTTAAATAAAGGAATTTTCCTTATCTCAAATATCCCATAATATTCCATAAATCCAATTCCATAATTATAGAGATTTTTCATAAATTCAGTATGCTTCTAACACTTGCCTAAAACAATATTGCATAAACTCAGTCCCATCCTAGCTTAGAGGCAGCTGCATACTTTTTCTCAGGCCCCAAAATTCCAACAAAATAGGGCCCCCAATTAATCAAAATTTCAAGCATATATGTATGTAAAAAAAAGAGAAAATATTTACCAAGTAGGCAAGTATTAAAGCTTCTCTCCTTTTCCAAATAATAATCCCTTTTCCTTTCCCCAAGGCCCAAAGATACTACACACCCGACTAAACAATTTCTTCCTCCACTTTCAAAACATTTCCTTTGCCTTTTCTTTTCTTTTCTTTTAATTTTTAATCCTACTCCCAAATTTTGACTTTCATACATAAACACTAATGAAAAGGTTTTACCTTGACTAGTCAACAATTAACCCTTACTTGACTAATCAATGGTCATTCCGTACTTAACTTTCTATATATAAACCATTAAGGAAATGGTTTGTCTTTAACTAATCAGAGGTGAAACCTTACCCAACTTTCCATTTATAAACACGAAAGAAAAAGTTTGACTTTAACTAATGAACGGTCAACCCTTACTTGGCTTTCTTTATATAAACACAAATAACTAAGGTTTGACGTTAACTAATCAATGGTCAACCCTTATTTGACTTTTCATGCATAAACACTAATTAAAAGGTTTCAACTTGACTAATCAACGATTACCCTTACTTGACTTTCCATAAATAAACACCAATAAATAAGATTTGACCTTAATTAATCAACGGTCAATCCTTATTTGACTTTCCATACATAAACACTGTTGAAAAGGTTTGACCCTGACAAATCAAGGATCGACCCTTACTTAGCATTTCATAAATAAACACTAATGAAAGGGATAGTACTGAATAATCAGTGGTCAATCCTTAATTGATTTTTCACATATAAACATTAAAAACTCAGGTTTTACCTTAACTAATTAACGTTCAAGAAAGATTTGTTTGGGACATCGAACTTAACTTGATTTAAGAATTTAAGTAAACTTAACTAATGTCGCATATGTTGATAAATTTTCTTATGTTCTCTCTTGGGATAGAACTTAGCTAACTAACGACCTACCTTTACGTGACTTTCCATATATGAATGCTTGTAAAATGATTTGATTTTAACTAATCAATGGATAACCCCTTACTTGACAAAGAAACTTCAAATTACATAACAAAAAGAAAGACACGAAGTTAGAAAAAAAGATACTCCCTCTGTCCCAGACTATGTTTTAGAGAGAGAAACTTGACGACAAAATTTCTACAGTAACAAAAGCTGTCAGGACTTGACAGGGTGTGACCTCTCTTTCACTCTTGTGAAAGAGTAAAAAAGGCTTAACCAAATTTAAAAACGTCATTACAAGAGCTTATTCAAAATTAAAAATATCATTACAAGTAAATCTTTTCACTTCATTATTCAGTTTCTTCCTTCAATCTTTAGTTCCAACAGTTTCTTCCTTAAATCTTTACTCTTCATTCTTATTCACATAGAAGAACACATGGTGGATGGATAATCCTCTACATCAAGTAGCATCAACACCTAAACAATCAATAAATTCACAACAATAAATCCTCCTACGAGAAAATAGGATAGGCTGCGCAGTCCAAACAAAGATTCACAGGAAAATAATCAAAGAAACTGCACAAATCTAGTGATGAACACGGTTAGAGAAGCTGGACTCACCATGACTCGGTCCAACTCATCGTGACTCAGACCGAATCGGTTTGAGCTTGGTGACTAGGTTGATCCGGAAGATGAATCATCAAAATGAACAAAATTTAACCATAATTCAAAATGCAGCAACCTAACTCACAATTTTCTGCACAAAAAACATTAACAATTCTGAACTCGGACCCAAAATCTCTTTATTTTTTTAGAAACATATTATTTCAAACACCGAAAAACTTGATTTTAAACCAAAAAAAGGAAATATACAGAAAGTAAAAAAACAAAAAGGAGCCCCGTTTAGATTGTTAAAGATGAGAAGAAATAAAAATAAAATGAAAGTAGATGTTTATAGGGGAAATGAGTTTTCGTGGGATATAGAAATTTTTATAGGAAAGAAAAGGAAGATGAGGAAGAAGATGGTGTGAAGAAGAAGACGATGAAGAAGAACTGAAGAAGGAGAAAGGGAAAGAGAGAGAAAAAATGATAATGAGAAGAAAAAGAAAGAGAAGTTTTGAGAGAGTGAAGTGAGAGGAAGAAGAAAAGGTGAAAAGGAAAAGTTGCGAGAGAAAAGGTTAAAAGTGAGAGTGATTAAAGAGGAGACGTGATTAATTGGATTTAATTTGGGCACATTTTGATGGCACGTCTGTAAATTAATGAGTGCATCTGGGTATCTAAATCCTTTTAACTCAGTCAAAGGGCCCAAAAATGGAAAGAAATGTGAGAGTATAATTTAAGGTGGGACAACCCAATAAGGAAAGTGTGCAATTTAGTCTGGGACGGAGGGGGTATTTAATTTTCATATTTTTAAAATTGGTCAAAGAAAATAAATCACTTCATACTTCTTGCATAAAAAAGTCAATGTTATTGAAGGCGATACACAACAATTCTTACAAAAATTCATTTTTTAAAAGAAAATAATTCATAAATTTACCATACTCAAAACAGAATAACCTAAGATGATTATGTGTGCTGAGTACGTAACATTATCGTAATTAGATATATAATTATTTTACCATATAAAAACAAAAGGTTTACTTATCATAAATATTTGATTTAAAATGACATGATTAATTTTAAAAACAGATTAGATTCTTTAATTCAACTAATAAATATAATTAATTAATCAGGCATAATGTTAGTTAAACTAATGAAAAATTTGATTAAAGCTTTGATTTATTTTCAACTCAATGTAAATATAGCTCAAACTCTAAACCGAAACCCTAATACTATAAAAGGCTAAACCCTAGTATTCATTCAAACCTCACCGCCGCTCTTCCCTCTTTTCTACCCCCTCCTCTAACCCCCCGTCGCCGATCTTCCCATTTTTCTACCACCTCCACCGCCAATCTTCCCTTTTTCTACCCCCACCATCGTCGTGCTGCTTCCCCGCTGCTCTGCCAGCCGCACTGCTCCGTACGCTACTATGCCTGCTGTTGCGCCTTGCTTCGCCTGATACGATGTCAAAAATACCATTTATTATATTTTTCTTAGTTTAGTATTTGTAGGAGGTCAATACTATACTCTTTTTCCCACTGGATGTTTTTAATGAGATAGTTTGATCATTTTATTTTATTTTTATGAATAAAGCCCATAAACTCAGCCATGTTGGCTTAGAAGAGTTTTGGTAATATTTTAATTAGAGTTTAGAATATTTAGTTTTGATTTAACTAGAATTAGATTTGGTAAGATTAGACAAAGCAATATTTATTCAAGATTAGCTTGAATAAATTTTGGCCATATATACTCATTTTATTTTACGTATTTTAGTTAGATATGGTTTTTGCTTTTTAAACCTACCATGATTCTTTTCAGTTTCAGATGGGAATTACCAAATCTCGTTTTGTTTCTGTTTCTGAGAGGTTGAATTTTACCCTAAAATAGGGGAGGTCATCCACGATTTTATACAACATTATTATCAATATAAAATACAGATTTTTTGTTTATTTCTTTCGAGCATTAATTTTCATTGTTGCTTAATCTTTCAAGTTAATTAAGTATCAATACATTTTGTAAACTAATCCCACGAGCTAGTTAGTAAACAAAGAACCATTTATTTGTGAGCTAATCCTGTGGGTTAGTTAGCGAGCAAATTTTCAAATTGTGAACTAATCCTACGTGCTAGTTAACTTTACAATTCTCTAGCTGTTCAAGATCCCGAGGGCTTGTTTTGATAAGTGTGTGAGGCTATACTAGGGTTTGCGAAATCACTCGTTTAGTCAAAGATAAAAAAAATTCTGCAATCCAGAGTTTTCGCAAAGAGACTCATATCAGTTGGTATCAAGCAAAGGAAAAGTTTCTGTGACCATTATATCCATATTTTTATTTTTAAATAAATTGAAAAAAAATCAGAAATCATCTCCGTCGGATATCAGCAATCCACCGCCACAGGAATCTTCACCACTGCCACTCTGGTCATCTTCAACAACCCCGCTGCCACACTGCCATTATATTTCTCCGCCTCCAACCACCAAAAGGTGCCGTCCACCACAGCACTGATCGCAGCCAGATTTCTCTGAGTCATCGTCTTCGATTCTCCCCGGCGAACTTCCGGATTTGGTTCTTCTTCTCCATATCTGATTTGTTCTTCTCCACATCTAATTTTTTCTTCTCCATCTTCGGCCGATCAGTGGCTCCGAACAATCCAGCTTTGCCGTTCTTTTCATCGTCTGCACATCTCCGATAAGAGGTGTCCCCAATCTGCAAATCTGCTCCAGCCAGTTCAACAAAGAAGGGAAGTATAGCGAGGAAGAAGAAAGTTTAGTGGAAGCGAAGAAGAAAGTCGGCGCGTGCATCACACGTGCGAGCTCATTGAAGAGCGCGTGAATCTCACGCGCACATCGCCCTCAACTCGCATCAGCCTCACACGCGAGACACTTAGATAATCTCTTCTTATCGCGAGACAGCCAATATCTCGTGAATTTTTCAATTTTCTTCGAATCAAACTTATTTTCTTGCCAGCTTGTATATTCTCGTCAGTTGAAGGAGTTTTTGCCACGTCAGTGCCTAGTCAGCGTCCACACACCCTTTCTTAGCAAGACTACGGAGGAATGGGGTGGGACATTTATCTCCATTTATTTTTGAAGATCATTCACGTTTCGAGGATGAAACTTTTCGACCACGGAGGGAATAATAATGCCATTTATTATATTTTTCTTAGTTTAGTATTTTTAGGAGTTTATGAGTATACTCTTTTTTCCATTGGGTTTTTTAATGAGGTAGTGTGCTCATATTAATTTTGAAATATTGTAATTTAGTAGTTTTTATTTGATTAGAATTAGATTTGGTAAGTTTAGATAAGGTAGATTCATTCAAGAATTCATCCAATATTTGGATTAATTTACTTGGATGAATATGATCGTCATTTAGATTTAACGTAGGTATTATAGTTGGATATGATTTTAGTTTCTTAAAACTGCCATAAGTCATTCCAGTTTTTGACAGGAGTTATCAAATCCTTGTCTAATTAAGCATTCTTGAATGCCACACCTATGTACTATAAATAGATGATGGTTTTCAACATTTTATTTACCTTAAATTATTATCAATAAAAAAATTCTGATTTTTGAGTCCATACTCTTTACTCGCGAGTGTTTTCATTGTTACTTAATATTGCAGGTTAATTAATTATCAATACCCTTATTTGTGAACTAATCCTGTCGGTTAGTTAGTGAACAAATTTCAAAATTTAGAGCAATCCCGAGGGCTAGTTGTCATAAATTCGTGCAGCCATATTAGGGTTTTCAAATTTCTTAATTCGGTCAAAGATATAAATTTCGCAATCCACAGTTTTTGCAAGGAGATTCATTCATATCAGTTAACTAAATTTGAAAAGTATTGCGTTAGATATAATACAACATCACCTGAGCTAATATTTGTAAAACTGTTACATTAGATTTAACTTAGTATTTTTAGCGTGTAAAGCAATACTATCAAAGAGTTGTATTAACTTTTTTTATGCGAACGTGTCACATCAGACATAAGAAAAACAAACGAAAGTGAAACCGAAGTTGACTGCGTGTACGTAGTTGCATGAACAAAATGGTTGGTGGATTTCTAAAGATGGATTTTGGTTTGGCCAAGTCTCTCCATTTTCGACCCTATGTTATACCAGAAAATAACGCACCCTTAATCTGATCCACAC
>JAULKK010285323.1:0-13890 GCA_032355705.1 Rubia peregrina
CAAAATCAATAGAAATACCAACCCAAGGATGTGTAGGAACAGGTAAAGGAGTACACAAATTGTGAGGGTTAGTCTTAGACTTAGCCTTCAAGAAATCGATACAATTCCTACAAATCCTATCAACTGAGAGTGGCATATTCGGCCAGTAGAAGTGTTCTCGCAAGAAATTATAAGTTTTTAATGCACAAAAATGTCCCATTAAACTACATGAATGAGTTTCTCTAACAAGTAATTCACGCATAGAACATTGAGGAACACATAACCTATTATGTATAAAAAAGAACCCATCATGCAAAAACAACTTCTCATAAGCACCATTTTTGCATGCAACATAAACAGATGAAAATTAAGATCAGTAGCATATCATTCTCGCACGAATGAAAACCCTAACACAATGCATTCCAATGGTGTACGTAAAACATGTCTACGACTCAAAGCATCAGCAACAACATTTTCTTTACCCTTCTTGTATCGCAACCCATAAGGAAAAAATTCAATAAAACTAGACCATTTAGCATGACAGTTATTCAACTTCATCTGACTCTTGAAATATTTCAACGATTCATGATCACTATGAGTAACAAATTTCTTATGCAATAAATAATGTTGCCAAGTATCTAATGCACGCACAATTGCATAGAATTCTTTATCATAAATAGCATAATTCATAGCACCACCCTTAAGCTTTTCACTAAAGTAAGCAATAGGTTGATTCTCTTGCATCAAAATAGCACCAATACCAAGTAGCATCATAATAAACCTCAAAGGTACCATTAAAATCAGGTAAAGCAAGCACAAGAGAATTACATAATCATACTTTGGATTCATTAAATGCATTCTATTGAGCATCACCCCAAACAAATTCCACATCCTTTTTAACTAGTTCATTTAAAGTGCAGCAATATATAAAAAAATTACGCACAAACGTTTTATAAAAACTAGCTAAACCATGAAAAGAACTTACCCTATTTGTATTAATAGGTCTTGGCCAAGTCTTGATGGTCTTTATTTTGGTTTTGCTGACTTTTATGCTCTCCTTAGAGACCACAAAACTGAGAAACACCACTTTCAAAGTACAAAAAGTACACTTGTTGATGTTTGCATACAAATTTGACTCGCGGAGTGCAAGTAAAATAGATTTAACATGCTCAATATGATCATCATCCGACTTATAATAGACCAAAATATCATGAAAGTAAACCATAACAAATCGTCCAATAAACTCTCTCAAGATATGATTCATCAACCGCATAAATGTACTAGGTGCTTTTGTAAATTCGAAAGGTATAACAATCCATTAATATAACCCAAACTTAGTTTTAAATGCAGTTTTCAATTCATCACCCTCCCTAATTTGAATCTGATGATAACTATGAGTCATATAAATTTTAGTATAAATCAAAGATCCATGCAAATCATCAAGCATATCATCTAACTTGGGGATAGGATGACGATACTTAATATTTATCTTGTTAATGGCATGAAAATAAATGCACATTATCCAAGTTTTATGTTTTAGGAACTAAAATTACAAGCATAGCACAAAGACTTAAATATTCGCGCAGATAACCTTTTTGAAGAAAATTCTCAACTTGTCGTTGTAGTTCCTTTATCTTCTAAGGGTTTTCTTTGTAAGCTGGTCGATTAGGTGTAACCGAACCCAAAATCAAGTTAATTTGATGTTCAATGCCTCGCAGAGATGGTAAGCCATACAACAATGCCTCCGGAAAGACGTCCTCAAATTCCTACAACATCTCAGCAAACTGTGGAGGAACATGCATAGGTATATCTTCATTGGCGGCATAACTTTATTTAAAATGTAAAATTAACACATGTGAATGATTAGAAAAAACATGATTCACATTCCTAATAGATGCATAAAACTATTTCCCAAAATCAATTGGCAAATCATGTTTCATCATAAAAATAGATGGCAAGGGACTAATATCTGAAGATAAAACCTTTCGCGACTTTTCTGAATCACTCAAAAACATACCTGACTTACCAGTTTCGACTTTCCCTGAGCTATTGTTAAAATTGTTAGGGTTTTCACCTCCAATTTCCTCCTTTGGCCGATCGGATGTGAACCCTAACTAGGGTTTTGTTCGGCCACTTCTATCTCAGTCGCAAACTTTTCTTTGTCTGTTTTTATGCGTCTCTAAACCTCAATCACTTCCACTGGTGATAATGGAACTAATGTATACCTTTTTCTATCGTTAATCACAGTAATCTTGTTAGTGTAACCATCATCCATAGACTAACAATCAAACTGCCATGATCTCCCTAACAAAATATGACTAGCATCCATAAGTATAACATCACACAAGATAGAATCATGGAATTTTCCAATCTTAAATTTAACCATGCATTGTTTATTAACCCTAATCTCACCACTACCATTTAACCAAATAAATTTATAAGGTGATGGATGATTAGTAACAGGTAAAGACAATGATTTAACAAGAAGATTGGAAACAGTATTAGCACAAGAACCTCCATCAATAATCAGTAAACAATTCTTATCTTTCACAATCGGGTATGAAAATATTAATTCTTTGTACCTGAAATTCTTCCACTTGAGAATTTAAAGCTCTTAATGTCACAAAATTACCTTTTGTTTCCGAACCTGGTTCACCTCGATCATTTACGATGATCTCTTCATCTACCTGTTCTTCTCCAAATTCCTCAAGAGGTGGCATATTAACTTTTTCATCTTCTGCATCACCTTCCTCAATGGTGGCTAACACTCTAGCATGGGGATAGTTACTACAAATATGTCCTCTTTCTTTGCAATGAAAATAATTAGGAGTGTTAAATGAAACCGAATATGATGAAGAGACAGGGGACTCACCTGAATATCTTGAAGAGTGTTGGGTTGAGAATGGTGGTTCCTTTCTCCACTCAGTGGAGCTATACGTCAGATTTGAGTAGGTTTCAATTGACCCACGGCCGCCCATGGATGCGCCCCTTCCTTGACCAAAATTAGGGTTTCCAGAGTTAAACCCTAAGCGTTGACTTGGAAGTCCGTATTGAGGTTTCTTTGGCCACATTATACTCTCAAACAAACTTAATTTCATCAATAAATTGTCCGTGGATATCTGGTGTTGAAGCTTAAGTAGCGTTTGAAGGCTCTCACACAGTCTTTCAATGAATCGATTCTTGATGAATGCGTCGTCTTCTTTCATCCTGACCCTTCTCACGGTTAAATCGAGATATTGCCAGTACTCATCAATGGCAGTATTTCCTTGCTTCATGTTAAATAGGAAAATTGTTCCCTCAGATAAGTGGGCGGAACAAGATAGAATGATACTGGAGTTCTCTGTGCAGGGCATGAACGCGAGATGTAATTTATTTTGCTAGATATTGGAAATGGTGGAGGAGAGATCAATCGCAGTTCTCCCGAGTGTGAAGGTGGTGCCGCTAATGGATGCGGCGACAGACGCTATTTTTGGGGGTTGGCTTCGGGTGTTAGCGATGGATGTGATGGGTTTTGGGTTCAATAATTCACTTTTATGGTAGTGGGGGTATGGTTTATAAATTGGATGTACAAAATACATGCTCATTGATATTGTTAATATATACACCTAATGCGCACGATGAGAACAACTACTATATTGTTCTACAAAATTTAATATTTGGATAATATTTATTCATCGTCAAGTTGTATATATTCATGTTTAATTATTACAATAGAATTTAAAAATCTTGCATAATTTTTGCCTCAACCAAAAGTTAAAAGAAAGGGCTTGCAAAGAAGAGGCATGACTTGAACACAAAAAAAATAAAATGAAACTAGTGTAATAGAATTATAATGAGATCGACTTAAGCCCTGTTCTCCGGATCTTTTATGCAATTTAGTTCTGTTCAATCCAATGCAGTTCTAATCAATTAATTTAAGTTCATTGTGAATTTAATTTTGTGAAATTAAACTTAATTTAGTCATGTATTACTATTTTCTTTTTAGGATAGAAGATGCAGTGGAATCTTCTACCTCATAGATAGGAGATAGAGTTCTACTATAATTGTTTCCCTTTACACATTGTACTCTATTTAACCTTCTGAATAATACAAACCAATGCATCTAGAAAACACTTTCTACATGGTATCAGAGTTGTAGGAGATTCTGCGATTTTTCTTCCTTACCTTTCTGCAGCACAGTTGTTGCTTTCCTTCTCCCCCAAATCTCTATTTGTCACTTCTGCTACAAACCTGCTGCCTTATACATTTCCCAAAGGTATCAAGATCCTCTTCCCCCTATTTCAGTGACTTCCACCAATGGAAAACTACCATACAGTACATTAATACACATGCTCAGTATCAAACTCTCTTCGGACAACTTTATGCTTTTGAAAACCTTTGCTGAACATGTTCGTGGTTCTAAAGATTTATTGGATTTCTTCACGGGACTCATTCCTGCCCAACTCTCCCAGACCTTTCATTCCCATCATCAAACTTTTATGGTGTCGTCTCTACTTCTCCAACTAAACAGCAGACCAATGATGCTTCCACTATTGCACACACTGCTTGGATTATCGAGGAAAAGTGATTGTGCAGCTTTCTCTTCTCCTCTTTGTCACTGGCAGCCATGACCAAAGTCATTGGTTGCAAAATTTTGTGACAAATTTAGACGACTATCAATACGTCTACCAGAAGAAAACCAAATCTAGTGTTATGAACCTCGTCAACAAGTGAAAACAAGTGCGCTGCATGAATTACACCTCTACTTTAAGTCATTTTTGATAAATTAACAATGATGGGCTTCCCCGCATCTAATGACGATCATGTGTTCTATTTCTTTAAAACCCTTAGGGCTAAATTCAAGCATTTTAGTGCCCCTCTGTTGAACCAAAATCAGATGCCGGCATACGTTGATATTATTGCCCAAGCTGAGAACCAAGAAGAATTTTTACTGGGTGGGCAAGGGTTCTTCATACCTCATCTCTCTAGCTAGGATGAAGAACTACCACTTTCTCGACCACACACCTATTCCCAGGGTATACCAATGTCTCTACAGGAATGTGGGGGTCACTTTTATGAGACTTCCCCAGATTCAGCAAGCCGAGTTAGAGCTTGACACACCAGTGAAGAACTAAGCCATCCACACGGATGTCCAATGCCAGATAGAGTTTCAGCGGGAGCTTCTTATGCTCCCGCCACAGCCTGTCAAGGTAGAGGAGAGTGCACTGCCATTCACCCCCACACTTACCACAGAGTTCACTACACTCTCCACCCTTCTCTGACACTGAGCCAACATATGAGGGCACTGCCAGAGACAGTCCCAACAGCCACCTCCAAATTTATATTCGCGATTGCATAACATGCTATACGACCACAACTTATAAATGTGGCGGAACCTTTTAGATATGGATTAGAATATTGATCAGCTCTCATCCGGAGTCTGGGACTTGCAGGCACATTTTGGTGCCCCCCGAGACCAGATCTAGGTGTATCGAGACGTAGGGAACGACGTCAGAGAAGTGAAGCGTGGGTGGCTCAGTACCAGTAGCGCTGTGGAAATGGTGCCTCATCGTAGTAGTGATTGAGCCCGAAAGCACTTTTGTGAGCTTATTCCTTCCATTGTCAATTCTATCATATATTCCCTGTTTTGTCTACATTGAGGGTAATGTAGCGATTTAAGTGTGGGGAGGAGAATTAGCTCTAGACTTCATTTGTTTTGAATGATTTTGTTTTTGGATATTCATTAGTTTTGATATTATTTTAGCTTTTGGGATGTTTTTATTCATCAGTTAGGATATTATTTTGGCTTTTGGGATGTTTTTCTTCATTAATTTGGATATTAGGATTCTTTTTAAAAAACTTTATTGATGTTTTTTGAAAATTTAGAAATTTTTTTAAAAATTTAAAAAAACAAAAACAAAAACAAACAAGAAAACCCGCTAAGTTGAAAACCCCAGAGGGCAATTTAGGCAACATTAGGGGACCAAATAAGTCGAAAACCTGAAAGGGTGGTTTAAGCAAAAATGGGAGGCTAAATGTGTGGGTAAGACGTGAGCCGAAGAAACATGATGCGTGGCTAGGATGAAATCATGAAAGGGCTCCTGGGAAAAATGAGAGAAAAGAGATTTTTAAAAAATATACATATATATATATGTGTGTGTGTGTGTGTGTGTGTACAATTTACTCATTTGTCGGTGTTTGAGTCATAAGGTTGCGGTTGACACATGGATAGATTGGGTAGCCCAACATCATGGGCCTTCTTGGGATCAGGTAATTTAGCAGGGAAAACGATCTAAGGTAAGAAATTCTAGATTCTTGGTATACTTTGTTTTTGGTTTGATATATTGGTATGGAGTGAAGTTGTATTTGAACATTTGACATAGTTTTAACTTAACTTGTTACCATTGGATTTTGGGATTAAGAATTCGAGAGTTTAAGATGTTTTCATGGGAATTAGTGAATTGATAGGCGGAATGATTAGGTAGAATTAGGAATGGGGGGTTTTGTGTGAATTCTCATTTGAGCTTGATTTTAAGACTTCTAATATTGAGAGTTTTTGTATGGTTTTTTATTAGGGGAACATTAATGTTAGGGTACATATGCATGAATTTATTTGCTTTCTTGAATATTTTCTTACTCGGGAATAAGTAAAGTTTAAGTGTGGGGAGGTTTGATGTTCCATTTTATGTTCATATGTTGGGACTTTTTTATTCACTTTTATCTCTTTTGTTATCTAAAGCTTTTGTTTTACCTTGAAATTCACTTAGGAGAGCTAAGAGCGGCTTTTACACTTTTATGACTTTTCTAATGGATTTTGTATGGCAGAGCAAAAACATGGAAACTTGAAGACCGAAGACCGTTGAAGACCATTTAGTTCATCTTTTGAAGACTTGAATACTTGAAGAATTGAAGTGGAGTAAAGTTGAGAGAAATCTAGAAACTGGAAGAAGAAGAAGAAAATAAAAGTTTCTATTCTTGTCGCCGGTCGCAAGTTGTGACATATTGTTCACGAGTCACAACGAATGGGTGGCCAGAACCCCATATCCTTTTTTTGGTACTATAAATAGCACATTTTATTCTCTTTTCAGGACAACATCTGCTTCCCGACTTGTAGCTATAAATCTCTATTTTCCCACTATTTTCATCTTTGTTTCATTTGATTTTATTTTGAATTTCTATTGTTGTTTAGTATGAATTCTAGTAGATAAACTTAATCTTGGGAGAAATTAATTAAGGCTCTTAAGACCATGTCTTGAGAACATATATAAGTTATTTAATGCTTTGCTATTGTGTATTTATTGTGTTTTGAATTTGATAGTTGAATGCATTATTGGTGTTGGACGTTTAAGTATATGAAATGCTTGTATGATTGCTTGTCAAGGTTAGGAGAAAGTAGCTAATTTTCCTCTCTTTTGATATGGAATCTAAGAGCATGAATTAGAGCTTCTAATATGGTTGATTTAATAAATGCTAGATGAATGTGACAATGCCGAATTCTTTTTCATGTTTGTTTTGTGTAGCAAATAGGAGAAGTTTATGAATGTTGAACGTTCTTGACTAATTATGTGTAAATGCATGAATTGGTTCAATGCTTAGACACAGTGTAGTGTTTAAAAATCTCGTACGTGCAGTAACTCCGTGCATATATCGTGCACACCCGGCTCAAAAAGAGATTAATAAAGTATTTGATAATAAACTAAAAGCCTAAAAAACACTTAGCTTGATTTATAGTTAGTGGAAAAATTATCTTTTTCGTTAAAATAAGAAAGTTGATGAGAGCATATTTTTATATTTTCTTTTACCGTATTAGTATTAATAATTATATTGTGTATAAAACACTAACTGTGTATAAAACACTAAGAGTCAAACATTTAACATAAACAATTAGTTAGTTGATTAGTCCAATCAGTTAAAATAATGCAGTCATTTGTCAATAGGACCTAAAGAAAACATAAAAAATAAATACAAATAAATAAATACGCAACTAAAACAATCCCTTTCAAAAAATAATTTTCATTTTTGTTTAAAAATATAATATTTCAATGTTTATTCTATTACCGATGATAATTTGATATATTTTAATGTATAATAATATACTTTCATACAAATTATTTAATTTTTTAAATGTAATTAGTAAAAAAAGAGTTTCTTCAAATTATTTCACTTAATATTTCATCATTTTCTATCAATATATATATATATAATATACAATTAAGTGAACGAATGAATAAAAGAAATGTTGTGGTAAACCTTGTGAATCTCATATACTTTGACGTGAGTTACTGCAACCAGATTAGTTCATTTGGAGGACTTTTTTCGACTTTACTAGACTTCAATGATTAATGCATCTTCTTAACTTGCAAAAAAGCTCTCGTAAAAGGATGAAACTTGCACTATTGTAACCACGACGGAGAGTCTCAAACATCATAAATTACAAATGCTCATGTACGTTGATATAGAAAATATTGTAGATAAATGGTTGCTCCAAACATAAGTATTTTGATGTGAAAGAACACTGCAGTTGGTTAGGCAATCAAACATTTACTTTTAAAAGATTTTTTGGGGTTCTCAAATTTTTTGGATGGTGAAGATAGTGCTTATGATAATCTAGGCAAAGATGTAATTTTTGTTTCAATATTTATTCTACTACCATCATATGATAAGAATTTTGTGCATGCATCGTGCTTTCAATTATTAACATATAGTTTCATTAATTATTGTTTCTTATAAAACTTAGGTATATTACTAAGATATTAATTTTAAAAATAAACATTCTTTTCTATTAAATATACTTGACATATTATATATCTTGTGTAAACATTGAGGGTGCTATTTATTTTTTGCATGATCAATATGAAATTTAAATTGAATTTTACAAATGATCGGTTACTTAACACGTTATTTATTCATTACATATGTGCTTATAGAAAACCATTCCACTTAGAAAAATAAAATTTTATTCATTAAGTTAGATGAAATATATTTTACTCTTGTTTAAATGACATGTTAGTCTAATTAGGACAATTTCGAGCATATATAGTGCTTACTCTCTTTTTTTTCTTGTGGATTTAAACTGGCCAAAATTTTCTTATGTTAAGTTTCTATACTTTCTTTGATGTCTGGTGGATAAATATTGAGCCTCAATGTCAAACTAATACACGATTAAGTAGGGACAACAAATTTTTTGCACTTTGATACATTGGTTTATGTAATGGTTTTCTTAATCAACCTCTACTTAACCTTGAGTTTCAAGATAAAATTTGCCAACTCCCAACAATATTTCTCTCATCTTCATCTTTTCCAATCCTTGAAACCAACACCTTATATATCCTTCAAAGTAAGGCATCGACACCCCATTCATTTCGCTTACTTTACTTGCAAGTTTTCTTTGATTTCCATGAAAGGAACTCCATGGTTAATTTTTGGCATTAAAAAAATTGAAATTAAATATTCATAGAAAGATAATTAAAATCTAGACAAAACCACAGCAAGTAATTCTAATTATTATTCAAAAATACATAAATCTCTTAAATACTTTTTGTAGAATACCATTTTCTTGTGGTTGTGGGGAGTTTTTCCAACACCATATTGAAAGATCTCCAATTCAATAACACCATCCCGAAAATACGTGAAAAGTAGAAAGCTAATCATCAACAAATAAATCGTTATAAAAAATTAACGTTCTCCGGCCATGTTCTAAATATACTTTTCTATTCCCGTTATCATATATTTCAACCAGCCAATATTTCTTTTCACAAAAAGAGCATGTCAAAGATTTCAAGCCGGGGAACAAGACACCTTAAGTATTAATACAAAACTCTTCTCAATAGATTTTTAAATTAATTTTTTTATTGAGATATAATATGAGCAAATACATGCACAATTTAGTGGTCCGGATAGTTCTAATGTTCATCGTCTTAAAAAACGTTCTTGATTCATTACATGTGTGCATATAGAATAGAATGTATGAATAAATTGAACATGAATAAATTTGAGTGTATTATTTTAAATATCTAGTATATTTTATAGTTTAGTCTCTAAAAAATAAAAAAATAAAAAAATTAACTGAAATTAAATAACTTGAAATATATTGAACTAAACTATGTCAAAATGAAATAAATAAAATTAAACTAAGTTGAAATGAAATGGGTAAATCATTTTTTAGTTTTTATAATATTACAAAATGGGATTATCGTGATTACAAAATCTAATCACGCTTCCCAAAACCTCCCTCCCATGCCCTTATAAATACTAGCATGGGCGGAATTTTCAAGATATAATAGTTCCATTTCACATATCCAAATCTCTAATGGTGCTACCATCGAAGCCTACTCTGTCATAACTCTGCTGCCAACATGACGTCGCCACTCACGTTAGATGGCTAGAAGTGCGACCATGGCAAGGATCCGCGGATTTTAGAGTACAGCATCGCCCTGGAGCTCCAGCAGCAGGAGCTCGAGCTTAACTGCCTTGCTGTTGTACATGAAGAAATGAAGGAGAAGAGGAAAAGGCTGATGATGCACTAGCTCAATTCCACCCAGCCGCTGGAAGCTCCCTGTGAAAGAACCTGGATCAGCTCCTGTTGGCCGAGCCACATCACGCACATCAGCTCAGCCAGAAGACCTTAATGACGTCGGGTCATTGCAACCATCACGCAGTGTCTCAGGCTCTTGAACTAGAAAATGCTTATGTACGTTGATACATAAAATGTTAGAAATAATAAATGGTTACTCTAAACTTAAGTATTTGACTATGATCAGACGTTGTAGTTGGCGAAGCATTCAATAATTTTTTTGAAGGATTATTAGCCCTCTGGTTCATCAGATGGTGAAGACAGTGCAAACAATGATCTTGGTGAAGATGAAACTTTTGTATCATTTTTTATTTTCTACTATTATATAGTAATATTTTTATGCATGTATGGTTTATTCAAATGATTAGTTTATAATTTAATGTGGAAACATCGAGCACGCCTATTTTTTGCACGATATTGTGTCAGCTTCAAGCAAGCAAAAGTTTTCCCTAGCACGATCAGTATGCATTTCAAATAGATCGTGTTTTTCTTATGTTAAGGTTCAATTTTTTCTTTAGATTCTGGTGGATGAATGTTGAGCCTTGTTGAGTATTATGCAATAACAAATATAATTCTTAACTAATTATAGTAGCATACAAATTTTTTTGTTCCAGAGAATTTATTCCATCACCATATCGAAAGATGTCCACTTTAATAACAACATTGTGAAAATATGTGAAAAGTAGAAAGTTATCCTTAAGCGAATAATTATTTATAAAAAATGTTCTCTCAACCATATTCTAAATATACAAAACAAAGGATAAAGAAATTCATTATCCCAACAATAGAATGAGTTTTCAAAAAAACACACACACATACATTACAACAAAAGGTTTTGAATAAAACCTTACAATTTTATTCAAATAAAAACACACACTAGTTTTGCCCAAGCTGTTAAAAAGTAAACAACAGTATGATAGAAACAAGACTTAGTCTAAAGGATGGCGTGAATCGCCTTGGTCTTGTCAACATGCAGAACTGGGAAAGTCACGATCTTCTTCTCACATCCGCCGCTCAGGCAGAGGAAGCGGCATGACAGAATCACCACCATAACCTTCCTGTTGCAGCGGCAGCACAACCACACTGGAATTACGTTGACCTTCCTTTCCTCCAAGTAATTGCTGCCGCAAAATGATTCATCATCTTCATGTTGGTAGTGGAGGTATGAAGGTGCTGCAAATGTTGCTTCGGTAGTGGCGAAATTGGAGATGTGAAAGAGAAATTGAACTATTATATCATGAGAAGTCCACCCATGCATAAAGGTAATTATAGGGGTTGCGGTGGGGGTTTTGGGGAGCGTGATTAGATTTCAAAATCACGTTAATCGCATTTTGTAATACTATAAAACCTAAAATGTGATTTACCCATTTCATTTAAACTTACTTTAATTCAATTTATATCATTTCCACATAGTTTCTTATGCCTATTTTACATCCATTTTTAGTAATGAATTAACAAAATGGTTGTATTTAAAGACAAGACTTTTGCCTCCAATATCAAGGGAAATATATATATATATATATATATTAAGGTCTTGTTTACATGTCATATAAGTTTAATAAGGATGCTATCGAGCATACATCGTGTGACGTACGAACCCATTAATTTTTCCTTCAAAATAATTAGAGTCTAAAAGATAGTCTTAAATTATTTGTGCTTTAGAAGCAATTTCAGTTTTTTCATGTAAAACCTTAATAACGATATCATGCATGCATGGTTCATACCCATTTCAAAAAAAAATCAAAATAGTCAGAGATTAAAAAGACTATTCAATGGTTTTTCTGAGGATTTCATCAATTACTTTTCAATAGATTCATACTTATTTCTTTCATCAGATTTGGGTCAAGTAAAAGAAATTCACTTCAAATTAAATATGTCATTCATTTATTATTCAATATACTATAAATTAAATTTCTCATAGTAAAGATAAATAATGAATAGAAATTTAAGTGAAACCACGAATCATGTATTCATAACATCATATAGCAACATCGTCACCAAATAGAAGAAGAGATGATTCTCAATCTATTCAAGATACCAAATAGCAACATCTATTCAAGATATCTCTTGATTCTCAATCTAAAATAAGGATTATGGACTTAAATTTTTTAGACTTCGCAATGTAACCGTAATGTTACTATCAACAAGTAATATATCAATTGTGTTTGAGCCAAATAAAAAGCCAATTGTCAAGGTGATAAGAAAACAAATCCCTAAATCATTTGGCTCATGAATAACTATAAAATATCACTTGGTTAATATCGTGTGCAAGTATCATGCTCATTTGGTTTAAATTCCATTTTTGCAAGTTATTGAGCAATTATCTAAAGACACCTATCATTCAAAAATTAATAAATATAAGCTAAATAATTATCTATTTTTAAGAATATTGGTTATTATACTTTATGAGAACAAAATCTAAATAATTTGTATCGAAAGATAAAACTCTTAAGATGGTATTATAAGATAAAAATTAGATGACATCAATGGTGGAATTTCTTCTACATGCACGATTTCTTGAGAGATCTTCATTTTTTCTTTGTTACCCCTGATTAGGATCTTCTGGCGTAATGTGTCTTTCCTTATCTCTAGAACTATTGTTCTATATTACAATAGTAACATTTTTTGTGTGTGTTCAAGTAATGCTTCTAACCACATTAAGGTCAAAATTCATATTCATTATGCAGTTGATTAGGGTAATCTTTAAAAAATTCGATGTTAATTAGTAATGAGAACAGAGGCAGAGGTTACCCTGCGCAAGCTAGGACAGTTGACCCTCCATTTTCTTTATAAAAAATTTAATTAGTTAAAATATAAGTTTTAATCAATTTTCTACCATAATTTAAAATTTTGAACCAACCATAAAATCATGTCACTTTTATTTTATTTATTCATTTTCTTTTTTAGAAAAATTCAAATTTCAACATTATATTTTGTGTAATATTCAATGTGCCCCAATAAATAAAAACTCCTAAATCTGCCCCTGAATGAGACTACAGCTTCTTGTGAATGTCAAGGTTATGGAAAAAATCTTTCCTACAGATTGATCAGTGGGAGGTCATCGTCGTGCCTCTCAAAGATACAATTTATAAACCTAAATGCTTAAAAAATACAATTAAGTAGATAGTGGAAAATCGGTGTCATTCACAAAGAAGAGCGATTTTCCTAAGGGTTCATGCATATAAGGGTGGATATAAGCCTAGATATAGATATATAGAAGCAAGTAAAGCGGGGTTTTAGTTGGTTTTTATAATTTAGGAATTTGAAGAAAAGTTAACTAGCAAAGTCAAGTAACTATGCAAATCATGCCACAAACTAAAAAGGGATAAAAACTATGAAAGACAAAGCCGTAGGGGAAA
>JAULKK010285333.1:0-13890 GCA_032355705.1 Rubia peregrina
CAGCTTCCACGATAAACACATTGCATAAAAACAAACGAGTGAAAGGCAGGAACTTAGACACCAGTGAAGAAGTACAATCCCCTTACCAGGAAAGAAAAGGGCTGAAAAGCGAAAAGATGCAATTTGACCCCCAGCCCGTCCAAGTGCTGAGGGAAGACCCTTGGTGGTAGCTATACATCATATCCCTATGATAGTAATGCTGGAGGGACCTCAGATTGAGGCTACTATACCCCCCAGACAAATAAAGGTCAACGTTGAACCCTAGGTAAGAGGTATTGTAGCTTATACCTCACAAAGTTAGGTGTACCGGGAAAGGGAGGATGAGCCACAGTTTACGGAAGCTTCGGTGGATTTGCTGGCAGAAGCGGTCTTTGTAGCCGCTCAAAAAATTTGAGGAGTAGGGAGTGTGCATTCCTTGTCCCTGCAAGATCTGGTGCAACTGGCTCAGACAATTAAATCTGCTGGTTATAAGGTGGATCCTCCGATGCTCTACCAAAGAATGATCTAGCAGTAGATGACGCCCCCACTCTCGATGCCTTTGAAAGTGTAGTGGAGGGCCAGCTACAGGCTACCCCGAGATCATTCTACACATAGGAAACACAAAAATAGGTGCCCAAGATCGACCTCAACCTACATTCCTGAGTTTTGGTCAGGCGTTGGCCTATTCTGTGCCTATTTTGGCCCCCTCATGCCAAACCAAGAGATTCTCCAATCGGTGGCTAGCCGACTGGGCAATACGTAGGCTATGAAAGCCAAATTCATCAGCAGCCTCGAAGGGAGATCCCTTTATATGAACCTTATTACCAAGAGAGGCAGCATATGTGTTACAACTCTGCAATGAGAAGACCGGAGGCTGGGTACATGACTTCGAACCAGATGTACCAGATCTCTGCCACTGATACCTCCCTTTTAATAATCCAATACATGAATCCATGCATGGGAGGTGAATCGAACAAAACCTTGCAAGGGAGTTGGATAGATTGATTGACCCCTTGGGTCAAGTCACACTCTCCCATTTTAGCTCGTTAATCATGGTGACTCGATGGCTCACCGATGTGAAGTCACCCAAGGACTCCCCATCTACAGCAGAGACACAAACCCTTGTGAGTTCATACATACCTTCCTTAGTCAGATGAACTCAAAGAACTTCAAAGAACAGTTGACGTGTAAGCTCATATGGAGTTTCATCCAAGGAAAATCCCAAGAATGGTTCAAAAAATTAGGCAAGGGATCATTGCACTGTTGTAGGGATTTTGGAAGGGCATTGCTGAGTCCGTTCTTCCAAAAGAAGTGGTTCACTAAAATATTGATCGAACTCTACCGGAGCAAGCAGAGGCCGGGTGAATCGAAAGAAGTGTTCTACCATGATATGTAGATGAAAGCCTCAGTGTAATCAACCATACAAAAGATGGTATGATCTTAGAATACATGAGTAGGATGTCCAACCTTGACCTGTACAAGAAAATGGTCTCGAAGAAACCAGAAACCTTGCAGCAATTGCAAGAAATTGTTGCACAATAATCAAAGATAGAGGAGACTACAAAGAGGAAATGAGAAGGGGACAGGTTGGCTGAAAAAATCCTAAAGCCTCAGAGCCAAGGCAAAAGGTCCAAAGGCCTCGAAAGTTATATACCCTTAACCAAGTCTCTGACAGAGATACTCTATCCACAAAAAGCTGTTTAGGACGCCCCCGTCAGGAAATGACACACCTTTGAAGAGGACCTCGGCAAAATTCTATGACCACCAGAGGGAACATGACCATGACACAGATGAGTGCCAACACGTGAAACAAGAAATTGACAGGTGTGCGAGAGACGACTTACTTCCTGACTACGTGGAAAGACCAATGGTAAAGGGTCACTCAAGGACAAAGGAGGACGTTGCCACTGGAAACCCTACAAAATGGGCTCTAATGGAGGTGAACCTTGACCAAGAGAAAATGATAGGGAATGGGTTGAAACTCGACCAAGAGAAAATGATAGGCTAAATCAGAGGCTTGGGCAGATAGAAATTGGAGAGGGGCCAACAGAGTGATTAACTTCATCAATGGGGTATTGAATGAACAATCCTCAAACACTATCATCAAGGTCCAATCTCGATGTATCCCTCCTGGAGAACCTCGCCAGAAATGGTTTTGACTCGAGGAAGCTATAACCTTCTAAGAAATGGACTTGGTACCCAGTTAAACACCCTATGCGGATCCGATGGTGATCCACACAACAATCGGGGATTTCTATGTCAAAAGGGTTTTCATAGATGATGATAGCGGGTTGGAAATAATGTTCACTAACTACTTTGACCAGTTGAGTCCAGGGCATGATAGTTTAGGTAGAACCACGTCGCCATTATCTGGCTTTACCGAGAGAACGGTGCTCCCCTTGGGTGTGATAACCCTCCCTGTTTGAGTTACGGATGGGGACAAAGAGGTGACAGTCAATTGAAGCTTCGTCATCATCGATTCCATATCCCCCTATAATGTGATCTTGAGAAGGCTCTAGATTAGTCGGGTGTGAGTCTTTTGGTCCCCTATTACTTGACAATGAAATTCCCAACAGGAAGAGGATAATGGTTAACAGGGGAATCAGTCGGCAACTTGAAGTTTCTAGGAAATAACCCTGAAAGAAGCTTAGAAAAGGGATAGAGTCACTTTGATAAATGAGGAAGTCAGACATACGAACACTGAGCCACTCCTAGTCCGATCATCAGTGACGGTGGCCATGGGAAAGAAGATACCACCCGCAATGAAAGAAGAGCTAAAAGAACTTCTCGATGCCTATACATATATATATATATATTTCATTGGGCACGTCCGATCTAACAGGAGTACCCTAACAGTTGATGGTTGGCAAGTTGAATGTTGACCAATCTCAAAAGCCCATCAAGCAGAAGAGAATGTCATTTTCCCTTGAAAGGGTCGAGGCCATAAAGAGAAAGTCCAGAAACTTCTTCTAGCTGAGATCATCGAAGAAGTATTTTACCCAGAATGGTTGGCGAATCCCGTTATGGTTCCCAAGCATAATGGTGCTTGCCGAATATGTATCAATTTCATAGATCTCAACAAATATTGACCCAAGAAAAGTTACCCATTTCCCTCTATCAATATGCTAGTCGAAGTAATAACAGGGTACGAGGTACTCACTTTCTTCAAAACTCATAGAGGCTACCACTAGATACTCATGGTAGAGGAGGACAAGAAAAATAGGTCGTTCATCACATATGTCATGATGTTCTGTTATAACAAAATACAATTTGGCTTGAAGAATGCAGGGGCAACTTACTAAAGGCTGGTTGATAAGCTCTTCAGAAACCATATCGATAGGAATACAGAGATATACGTAGATGGCATGGTGGTAAAAATCAAAAGCTACGGCCAAATTCTTTTGGATCTTGAAGAAACTTTTTAGAGACTTTGATACTTGAATCTAAAGCTAAACCCAACCAAGTGTGTGATTGAAGTAGGAGCCAGAAAGTTTCTAGGATTCATGGTCTAGGAAAGAGGAATCGACGTGAACCTTGAGAAGGTCGAAGCTTTAATGAACATGAAGCCTCCTTGAAAAGTTAAAGACGTCCGAAGGCTCACCGGATCGCTGACTATACTTAGTTGTTTCCTCTCTAAAGGTGCCAAGAAACACCTAACATTCTTTGATGTGCTTTGAAAAGCCAAGAAATTTGAATGGACAGAGGAGTACGAGCAAGCTTTCCAGGACTTAAAGGAACACTTGTAAATTTTACCTTCCCTGATGAAGTTGAAAAGGGGGGGATTTGTACCTATACATCTCACTGCTTCCCTCTTAGCTTTAAGTGCAGTCTTGGTAGAGGAGAATTAAAGGCGCAACACCACATCTACTTCGTAAGCAGGGCCTTGCATGGGCCAGAAATTTGGTATACCACCCTCAAAAAATTAATATTTACTCTGGTCCATGCAGCAAGGCGACTTCATCCTTACTTTCTGAGTAATAAGATTACCCTGCTTCCCAGTTATCCTATCAGACAGGTGCTCCTCAAGCCCAAGGCTTTTGGAAGAATGATGAAATATGTGGTCAAACTGGGTGAGTATGACATTCAGTTCCACCCAAGAACAGCTATTCAAGGCCACACCTTAATAGATTTAGTTGTGGAAACCACTGAGGTAATCGAAGTTGATGAGAAAAGAGATTTCGATGAAACATAGGAACTCTATGTCGACGAGTCATCACACTGGAGGGAAAGCGGAGCCGACATACCACTCAGAAGCCTCATGGGAAAAACTATCCCCATGTACTACACTTTGACTTCAAGGCCAAAAATAATGAAGCTGAGTACAAAGCACTGATCACAAGGCTTCAACTAGCAAAAAAATTGAATGTTCGAAGTATGGAAGTTTTCAGTGATTCTCATATTGTGGTCCAGCAAGTCAAGGGGTAATATGAGGCTAGGGAAAGAAGCTTGCAATGCTACTTGGAGGTAGTGAAGCCCCTCCTCGAACACTTCCATAACTACACATTAACAAAAGTCCCTTGGGAAAAGAACCACAAGTTGATGTCTTGAGTAAATTGGCCTCATCGTACTTGGACCTACTGTCTCAAAGGCACTTGATGATGGAAACACTAAGCAAGTGTACTTTCGAAGAAGAAAAAACAGTGATGATGGAGGAGGAGGAAAAATTGTGGATAATGGTAATTATGAGTTACCTTCAAGATGGTACCCTCCCTGAAGGTGTCATCAAAGCAAGGAAAATCATACAAAAGGCTCCTACGTATGTGATCCATGAGGACGTGCACTATTGATGAGTCCATCTACAACCACTTCTCTGATGCGTAGCCTCCCATAAAGCTAACTATCTAATCTGCGAGACTTACGAGAGAGTATGCAGAAGCCACCAGGGGGCTCGATCGATTGCCAAGAAACTCCTTCTAGCAGGATACTACTGGCCTAATATTTTCGACGATGTTAATAGGAATATCCAAGCTTTCCATCAGTGTCAAATGCATACGCCGATCACTCATGTTCCCCTGGAAGAAATGTTAAACATGCAGCTCCTGGCCATTCGATAAATGGGAAATTGATCTAGCAGGCCTCTTTCTAGTAGGATACTACTGGCCTAAGATGTTCGACAATGTTAATGGGCATATCCAAGCTTGCCATCAGTTTCAGAGGCATGCGCCAATCACTCATGTTTCCCTAGAAGAAATGATTAACCTAAACAGCTCCTGGCATTCGATAAATGGGGAATCGATCTAGTAAGCCTCTTCCTGGAAGCTCCAGGCCACTTTCGATACTTGATTGTGGCCATGGATTACTTTACGAAGTGGGTCAAGGCCTAAGCCTTAACCTTTATAAAAGGGAAAACAGTGATTTTCTTCTGCTAAAAGAAAATCATTTGCTGTTTTGGGATCCTTCGAATTATTATAACCGATAATGGTACTCAGCCTGTTATTGATCCATTCAAAAGGTGGTGTCAAGAGTACATGATTCACCAAAAGGTCACCAGCGTACACCATCCCTAAGCCAATGGGCAAGTGGAGTTTACAAACCAGACCGTTGTCAATGGCATCAAGATGAGGCTCAAAGGGGCAGTAGGAAATCAGATCAAGGAACTACATAGCATGCTCTGGTCGTATCGAATAATGGAATCTTCTGCCACAGTTGAAACTCGGTATAACCTAATCTACGGCTTGGAGGAAGTAATCCTAGCTGATATTGGGCTACCCACCTTCAGAAGGTTTTCCATTAGCAACGAAAACCAAGAGGTCAACAATGAAAAAGACCAACTGGACCTTGACCTTCTAGAAGAGAAGAGGGAAAAAGGTATCCCTCTACGAAGCATAGGTGAAGGAAAAGATCAAACGGTATTATGACCGAAGGGTCCGAAAGGTCTAGTTCTCCCCAGGGGACCTCATGGTGAGGAGGAATGAGAAAATCCAAATTGAGCCCAAAGGCAAATTGGCTGCAAGCTGGGAAGGACCCTACAAAGTCATCGAGCTATGTGCTGGAGATGCTCTTGGGTGAGTCGATCCCCGAAAGATGAAATGTCTTGAGCCTTAGGAGGTATTATTCCTAGAAATCTTAATAGACTTGGCCAGGCCAGAGAGTAGCTTACCCAAAAATAACTATAGGCCGAGAAATATCTTTGACAGAGATACTTGCTATAAGTCGAAGATATTTCCCGACCCTTGTTACCAATCTATTGATGAGTGCTTCTCAAAATTATTCCAGTCTACCCCATTCACAAAAAAAGCTACAAGTCGAGAAGGCCGAAGCCCCTCTCCGCGTTCAAAAAGAAATAATGAGTGCCAAGACTTTTAGGTCGAATCCCACATATGCATAAACGCTAAAGGATCGAAGTTCTGCAAATACTTGAAAGGTCATAATGGCATGCCAAGCATTTTGGGTCAAATCTCACATATGTATAAGTGCTAAAGGATCGAAGTCCTTGCATATACTTGAAAGACCATTATGGACTGCCAAGCATTTCGGGTCGAATCCCACATATGCATAAGTGCTAAAGAATCAAAATCCCTGCGTATAGTTAAAGGGCCATGATGGCCTTCCAAGCATTTGGATCGAATCTCACATATGCATAAGTTCTAAAGGATCGAAGTTATTTCATATACCTGAAAGGTCATGTAGCCCGCCAAGGGTTTTGGGTCAAATCCCACATATGCATGAGCACAAAAGAATCGAATTCCTTGTGTATGTCTAAAAGGTCATGATGACCTTCCGAGTCCTCCAGGTCTAATCCAATATCTGCACATGTAAAGCTTCCATGATGGCTTGCAAGCACGGGGGCTGAATCCCTTAAAAGGTTATGATGACCTGCTAAGTAACGAGGGTTGAGTCCCTTAAGAGGTCACAATGACTAGCTCAGTAAAGAGGATTGAACCCTAAATATACATTTCATACAAATAAAAGGGGCGAGTTCCTTATACACGTACGAAATGAAATTACAACATAGAAACATCCATCTACGTGCTATCACGCCTACCTTAAAAACTAAGTACTAAGGTGGTAGAAGCTCATCTAAAGGAATGTGGGGGGGGGGGTCCTCCATAACTTTGGACTTGACAGGAGCTATAGCAGTAAAGAAATCCTTAATGGGATTTGGCTGCTCTTCATCCCGACCCTGACCCCTTGCACGTGGGATGAGCCCAAGGGGTTCGCGGTGGGCATCCTAAGCCTCTTCCATAGAGGAACACTATCATATTCTTCATCCTCTTTAGTTATCTCAATCACCCCATCAAAGTTGCCTCCCTGTTCGATGCTGGGAGTTACCCCTCGACCAATACCTGCAGATGAAACCCTTGGATTTGTGCTGGCAGTACATGCTCAGCTAATTATTGAACTTGAGGTGTGTCTCCTTTAAGCAGAGTTAACTGGAAGAGTCGATGACACATGAGGATTTCCTCTTTCTTGGCTCATAGGATCACCTAAGTGGGAGAACACGGAGCCACTCCTCGTACATGGTCTGGAGGAATGACAACCCTGGGAGATCGAAGCCACACTTTTCTTCTTCATTTTAGATCCCGAGGCTCTGCTCTTCTTCTAGGTGGCCAGAGAACTTGAAGCTCCTCTCCTTTTGTCTTTTATCTCGTTCAACCACTTCTCAGCCTCGTCATAAGCTTCACCGTATGTAGGATGCTCGTGGAGATTTATGGCTCTTCATGATGCCCACAGTTTCTTGGAGGTATACCTCGAAATCGTTGATTAGGGTAGGCGCGACCATTCCAAGCCAAAGACTGTAGGCTCAAAGGCTATTTTGTAAGCTGTAAAGGTGCTTAGGTGCTCGTACGCGTCTTCCTCAAGCCTGTCCCTCTCTTGATAAGAAATCAGGAAAAGCACTTCACTCGATCTTGAAGCCGATGGTTATTCTTTTTCCATCTCTCAAACTCATAGGTGACTGTTCGAATACAATCAAGAAGGAAGTTGTCGTTTTCCAAGTGTTTTCCAAGTTGTGGTCATCGACTAGTCCATCCTTCGCGGTAGTTAAAGTGTACCTCTATTCCCTTAAAAGACTAAGGTCTTTAAGAAGTCTCTTATGCATCTTGTGGCATCCGCTCCACCACAGGCCGAGCTCTTCGACGCGGCTCGAAGCTATCTTAAAGGGGAAGTGCTCTGCACCAATACTGCCCGGCAGCTATGCGATGGTCCCATACCCAATCTTCGATCTCATGATACCACTTCTTCATCACTTGGAAAGAGATATCGAAGATGGATCCTCTTCGAGTGTGGGGAAGGTAGTAGGGCACCAGAGCTATGTTCAACAAGGTGGAAAAAAATGCATAAGTAGGAGAAACAACTTTCAATAATAGCAAAATAATAAATACAAGGATAAATCTCAAATGTAAAATTTCTAAGAGAAGAATTCATGCATAATTGATTTTCCCTATGCTACGATTGACAACGAGGGTGCTCGAGGGAGTAGTCTTACGCTTGGCCTTGGGTCAAACTCAGGGGTCCGATATCTTTCACTCTTCATCCCTATCAACCTTGGGCCGCGAGTCTCCTCGGCAGTGAAAAAGTGGTTCAAAGCCTTTAGGTGCTCGATGAGTGGAAATTCGACACCCCATCCTGAATGGACTTCCACAAGAGATAGTCTAGCTGGGATGGGTGGAAATTGTTCTTGTCACGTTCACCATAGTAGCTTATTCAGCTGGAAGATTTTTGCTGAAGGTTGTGGCTTGAATGTTCCGAGAAACCCTCATGCAAGTCTCAGACAAGGACCCACAGAAGCATGTGAACCCCTGTGTTTTCATTAGCCTATTAGTGTAGGCTTCAAGCATAGAGACCTGTTGTTCAGCGGAGCAGAGCCATTCAAGCCTAGCATTCTTACCGGACAAAGACTTGATATACTCTTCCCCCTTCGATAGCTTCTCCTGAAGCTCATTTACTTCCTCCCCATGATCAGAAGTAGCCTTCTTGAGCTTCTCTCGAAGCTCCTTTACTTCCTCCTCGTGACCAGGAGAAGCTTTCTTGAGGGTCTCTTGAAGCTCCCCCACCTTGACTGCAACTCCCGGGTGCGACTGTAGGCAGCCTTTCTATCCCTAGCCAGGAACTCTCAAAGGATAGAGTCCATGACCCCCATTACAAAAACCACCTCGGGAACCATGGCAAGTGAGGGATCAAAGGAACCTAGGGATACGAGACTACCCCTTCCCCGTATCAGCCCTAGAATTAGCATTGCCTCAAAGAAGGGTTGGTCATTAGTCTTCTTCCTACGGGGAAGGGTCTAGGAGATGCAGATCCCTCACGATTCCTCTTGTCACCAATCTCACATTTGTTAGCCCCAGGAGGAGATTGATGCGAGCAAGAGGAGTCTTGACGTGATCTTCCATGGGAGACGGAAGAACTATCTCCTCCTCCTATTCGAACTCAACCAGGTTGTTACTGAAACCCCCTTAAACAAAAACAAAGAAAGGTGAGAAAAATGAACACATAATTGTGACGAAAAGTAAAGATGAGTTTTGAAATATCTCAAACACCTTCATGAAACGGGGGTGAACCTTCGAGGAGACCTCTGCCCCTATAGTATCATCTTGTGTTTTGACGGCAGGGGGCTTAGTCTCCCATCTTTGCGTGGTGAGCTTTGAAGAGCTACCACCATTCACACTTTTTTTGGCTTTTTGGAAGCCCCTTCTTCGACATTCGAAGGGGCCTTACTTTTTTTTATTTCCTGGGCCTTCCACCTCCACCCTCTTTCTTCTTTGTCTTATTCTTATTCTTCTTCTCGGAGGAGGAGACGTTTGATGGGTCGGTGAGAGAAGGTGGCTTTATCAAAATAGGGGCTTGTCCATGTAACCACTTCTCATATACCTCCGATGGTTAAGTATAACTTGTCCATATACCCACTTCTCCCAATAACTTGTCCCTATTGGCGGTCAACTTCTCTGTCATGGAGTACATGGCAGCGTTCTTGAACATGAGCTTTGAATTCCATCGAGGGACCCAATAATACTCGACAACGCACTCAAATGCATATATATGAGACTTATGCCATTTCTTGCAGTTGAAGAAGATCTTGATGGGGTACTTCGAAGATCTATTGCTAAGGGTGAGAATGCCCTTGATCTCTGTATCCTTGTGCAAAACGTTCCTGCTTTGATACAAGTAATAAAGTGATCGAAAGAGCTCATAAGAAGGAGTGATCTGCATATTATGGCACTTGGTCATCAATGCCATGACGTAGGTTATGACATTTGAATGAAGCTGAGCTAGGTTGACTTGATGCTCTTTGAGAAGCCGAGAGAGGATGGGGGGAAGTAGAAAACTGAGCCCAAATTTGAAATTCCTTTCCTAGAAGACGTATCTCCCGGGTCAAGGCATCTAAGGAGTTTCATCATCTTGAAGAACCTCCAACTTGAGGTCCGCGGGAATCTTGACCACAGAACGGAGGGTAGCGAACAGGTTAGAGATCTCCTTTGGAATTCACTGGGGACTCTCCATAACAGGGGTAATAATTTCCTCTCAAATTTATAACCTCTTATCCTCATCTTTCTCAGTCTAAAGCTCTCAGTAACTCTCTCCTTCAATACCACCCACATCCGACAGTAACCCTTGTGTGGCAGTGGACATTGAGCCAAAGTTTCTCTATCTTCCCAGCGGGAAGACCCTGGACCGGCGGTGGAGGAAGGAACAATGCCAGAATTCAAGAAACAGGAACTGTCCCCTCTACCGGCAAAAGAAGTAGCAGGAAAATACCCCATAGTTCCCCCTTAAACTCTAGCGGTGTTTGTGACGTTTCTAAAGAGAGAAATAAAATGGGAAATAAAGGGGAAAATGGGACTTACTGGTCATTTGGACAGAGTTCTCTGGAAGTACGGCGAGAGGCTTTGAGGAAGGTGAACCACTCTGAGAAATAGCGAAGGCCTTAGAGGAATTTGGGGAAAGATTATTAACGTTCCTCAAAGGTGACTTATATAGAATGCAAAGAAAGGTAATGATTACCTCGGGCTACCAAAAATTAAGTAAGGACTTGGCATAATGGGCCCATGTGAGTAAAATAATCCCCGCATTAATGGGGAATGATACGTGCGTGAAATCCAGGATGGATGCCATTTACCCAGAGAGGTAAGTGTCTTTCCACTTCTCTTGCTCAAGTCCTCTAAGAAATATGAGATTGAGGCCTCCCTACGTCACGGTATCGAGGTCGGCACCCTCGGGAAAAATGACGGATTCGAAGGTTAAACCCTTAACCATCGGGCCTTAGTTAAAATAGGAAAGCTGAAGTCAGACCCTAAACCGACTCGAAGACTGAAGCCTTAAGCCCTCAAGGGGCTCAAAGATCATATATAGTAGCCTAAGATGAGTTCAAAGGTCGAACCCTTAAACCATCAAGGGGCTTGAAGGTTGCGTCTTGTAGCCTAACATGAATTCAAATGAACCGAATCGAAGGTCGAACCCTAAATTGACTCAGAGGTCGAACCCTAACCCGACTCAAAGGTCAAATCAATAGCCCATTGGTGGTACTCAAAGGTCGTACTCGGTAGCCTAGGATGAATTCTAGGGTCAAACCCTTAGCTTTCTAGGGGCTTATTGATAGTGTGCTATTTATACTGGGCCCGAGTGCCTTATTTACCCGGCCCAGATTCAATACCCTCAAGCTTATATTCTTTGGGTAATAACCATTGGGCCGGCCCAGTGAAAAACCCTAGTAGTTCCTCCAAAAGAAAACAAAACAGTTGCACTATATTCCGACCTATATAAAGAAAAGAGGTAATACTGTAAACTCAACTATTCATTCCTAATTGAAGAACTTCATTTGACTTTATCATCAGAGTATTTTCCTTCCAGACAACTCCGGGGGCTTTGTCTTGCAAGTTCCAGCCAAGCAAGCACAAGACTTATCGACGGCGGTTTGGTGGCGCATCAATGTTCGTTATCTACGTACGTTTATTTCATCATGTACAACTTCCTCGTTGCTTATCATGTACGAAGAGTTGGTGGTAACTTGACTGGTTTCTTGTACTCCCTCTGTCCCAATAAAAATGGCACATTTATTTTTTTTAAAGTCTGGCGAACGACTTGGGAGGCCCCTGAACTCCTTACATCGTTCATCTTTGGCTCCTTTTTTTGAACAATTTTTCCCTCAACTACTCGAATGGATTTATCGTAACCTTTTTGTATGGTCAAAGCATCAAGTGTTAGTCAAAATGTCAATTTTAAGGGTAAAATAGTAATATCTCATTTCCCTTTTCCCTTCATTTTTATCTTTTATTTTCCCTTTTCCCTTTTCCAATTTCTCATATGCATTGGGGAAATTTGAATTCACCTCATTCTCGCCATCTCCCGCCGCTTCAGAGTTGACCCCGCCACCACTTGTTGGGCTTAGTGTGTGGTGAGTAGCAATCTCCATTTTTCCACTTCTCCTTTTAAAATGCCTTGTTGTGTGGTAAGTAGCAATCTCCATTTTCAAGTGATTTATTTCGTTTGATCAGAAGAAAATACATTTGGACACTGACAAGTCGTTATACACCATCACTATTGATAGCTAAAGTTGGGGGGACAATGGGGGAGCGGCGTAGGGATGATGTGGGATGGTCGGAGAAGAAGAAGAAGTTGGGGGGATGGTACGGGAGCTGCGATGGTGGATGTGGGTTGGAGAAGAAGAAAAATGAGGGTGGGAGGCTGGGTTATTAAGAAAAATATTCGGGTTGGGTTTCAATTGTTAAAATAAGGGGGAAGGGTTGGGTTTTAAATATTAAAAGATGGGGGAAGAGCTGTAATCAAAAAAAGATATAGGGGACATGACTTGTAAATAAAAAAGATGAAAACTCATGTTTGTCCTCAATTAACAGAGGAAACATTAGAGTTAACATTTTGATATGACGGAAGGGCCACGACTCAACAGTTTCGTAAGGTGAGGGACAAAATATGAATGATGGTAATAGTTCAGGGGCCCCAGAAGTCGTTCTCCCATATATATATATATTATATAATAAAAATATGGATATATACAAATATAACCCTATATACTTCAGTAAGTGCTCATATAACCTGAGATAATTTTTAGTGCGAAAACAACCCTAACTACTTTACATAAGTGCAAATATAACCCTAAAGACTATATTTCGGCATTGACTGGCCATTTTTGCCCATTGACCGACTGGAAATGACCAAAATACCCTCTTAGCCTAATACAAAAGTTTGAAAGACAATAAGATCCCTTTGCAATGAAAGCCACCACCACTCCCGCCATCCCATCAGCCTTTCCTCACCACCACCAACCATCACTCCTGCCATCCCATTAGCCTTTTCCTACCACCACCAACCACCAATCCTGTCAGCCTCTCCCTCACACCACCATTAGCAAACAAAACAAACAAGCTTTCTGTCTCTACCTCTAAACCTCATCCATTGTCATCAATTCCAAAACTCCGCCTCTCTTGCAATATATAATCACCTTCACACCATATTCCTCCGAATATTATCATAAAAAAATATCTGAATCCACAATGAAGCTGAAAAATCCATCAAATTCGAGGTCGCATACTTTGACGACGATGTCTTTGTCGACGAACGCACAAAACCCAGTGAACGAGACGCTCTGAATAAGTGCCAACCTTGCTTCTACTTCCCCCATTGTGAATGCACCACTTGCTCTCCCGTTGGCGTTAGGTTTCCCAGGGATGTCGCCAGTTTTGGCCTCGTGAAGGATCAATTCGTGAATTCCAGCCAATCACTTATAGAGCCTGTCCCCAATCCACCACCAGCCACCCCTTCCGCCTTTCCCCCTGCCACCACCAACTATCCCTCTCGTCAGCTTTCTCCCCATCACCACCAGCCACCCTTCCTTCCACAACTACTACCACCTAGATCCGCCTCCATAGTGTCGAGCCCTAACCTAGTGTCGGCGTCAGCCCAGCCCATCCTAGCCTAACGCCAGCGCCACCAACCACTTCCTGATCTAAGCCCATC
>JAULKK010285342.1:0-24128 GCA_032355705.1 Rubia peregrina
AGTGACAAAAGCGATAAAGTCACTCTCAACTCTAATAATAGGAATTCAAGGTAAAATAGAGTATCCAAAGCATAAAAGTCTACCAAAATGAGTACACAAAATCCCCAAAACAATGGTATAATATGGACACATCAAACCTCCTCACACTTAAACCTTACTCGTCCTCGAGTAAGAAAAAGTTCAAGAATACGAAGAAGTTCAAATGTCCCCCCATCCTAATTCTAATAACCCCTATATCAAAATCTCGCAAAACTCTCAACTTCATAGTTCCCCAAAAGTATACATCACACAAACACCTTTTCCTAACTCTACCCATATATACTATCAATTCCCTAATTCTAATCCCGAATTGATACTTCCCAAAAGTCTATGGTACCAAGTGAAGCTAAAAACCAAATATCAACTGTTCAAACATAAGCTTTACTTTATACCAACAACACATATGGCCAAAAACAAACGAAGCACCCAAGAATCATGAATTTCATACCTTGCTTCGTTTTCCCCACTAACTTACCCAATCCCAAGAAGAATCATGATGTTAGGCTACCCGATCAACCAATTTTCAACCGTAAACTTACAACTCCAACGCTGGAAAATGAGTAGATAATAACAAAATTTCATTTTCTTTTCTCTCTTTCTCCCATTTTGCCTAGGAGCCCTTTCGGGTTTCCATCCTAGCCACACATCAGGTTTCTTAGGCTCACATCTCACCCACATTTAGCCTCTCATTTTTCCTAGGCCTCCCTTTTGGGCTTTCGACCTATCCGGACCCCCAATGTTGCCTAAATTGCCCTCTCAGGTTTTAAACTTATAGGGTTCATTTGTATTCTTTCTCATTTTTCAAAAAAAATATTCAAAATTTCCAAAATTAATGGATTTAAACCATAAGCAAAGGAAAAATACCATGAAGGAAATCTAAAATATCCAACATCCAAAAGAAAACATCCTAAATAGAAATTATTCAAAAATAAGAAAAATAACATCCAAAAGTAAACAAATCCAATCATGTGAAAAGCAAACAGCTACCAAACAGCTACCCCCTTCCCACACTGGAATCCTACATTGCCCTCAATGTAGACAAAACATGGCAAAAAGACAAGACAGAGCAAAGTAGGGTGGTCTGCAAGAGAGAAATGCTCACTATCCCTGATGGGAAGAAGAGCCACCATCTATGTACTGCCGCTGGTACTTGGCCATCCAAATAGCGTGCGACATCGCATATGTTGTTTTAATTGGTGGCCCAATTTTTCTTTAAACGTCGTTTTCACCGACTGTGTTGCGATTGACTACCAATGTCGCTAATAAGTAACAAATACATTAAAGTAAAGAATTTGATGGTGTTATAAAAGAATGAAAAAATAAAATGATTGTCGTACACTTTTCCCCGTTTTGGCATCTCTCTCCTCCCAATATCCCGTCATTACAATTAATTTAGGGGTATGGAAAAGGGAAATTAGGAACTAAAGTAGCTAGCAATCATTGTGCTACAACACCTTAGAAGTCAGAATTAACTTACATATATGTTCAGTACACCCTTTGCTCAATGGGTTTTAATCGTATTATTATAAAATGGTTAATAAAATCATGCACCAATCAACTCGCACATATACACAGTCAATTATATAATTTTCAAATAAGATAGTTAAATAAAAAATTCGTAGTCATGAAAATATCCATACATATAGTACAACTTTTGAATTAAGTTTTGTCTTAGTTCCTACACAATTCAAAATACAATAAATTGAACCAGCTCGGAAAATGATGATCTTGAAGATGATTGGCCCCCCAACATAGGTTTTTTTCTCTAAGAAACTCGGCAAAACCCTTTGGGGAAAGGGCATTGATCTTACCTTGCCTCGAGTAGTTCATACGCCACTCAGTCCCGTAGTACCTCAGCACTACGGCGGTTTTCTCAGTTGACAAGAGTGGTACAATCTCACATGGGATGTACTAAGTTACATAAAAAAATATTAATTAGAAATGTGCATATATATATATGCAATTGTCGACTAATAAAATTTATCTTAAAAGTTTTACCATAGTAGAGTTTTTCCCAAACTTTTGCTGCTTGATAGTGCAGTAGAAACATAGGCTATCAAGATCCATCATATGATGGTCAAGGTCGAAGAAAACAGGCTCTGGATTACTCTGACGTTGTGTGGTGAACTGTACGAAAGCCAAAAAGTATTGGATGTTATAAAGTATGAAAATGTGTTAGCTAGTAAATATATATGTACGTTGGCGAAAGACCTGAAAAAAGGATGGATAAGACGATCCTTCCCTAGCCATTATTCCAGCATCAAAAGGGAAAATGTTAAGTGTGAGATGCTTTATTGAATGTAAGGAGCGAGGTCAGCAATGCCATCGCAGGTGCACGTCAGCCCAAAGCAGTGGGATGGCCGACATGTACCTGTGACTTCACATAATTTTCGGTAAATCCAAAGACAAGACCGACACAATACCGAAGTTGCATATGCATAACAATTGTACACTTGGATGTCATAATGCGACTTCAGTACCATTCAGTCATACAGAAGGTCACGCGAGTGCGACGTCACAAACTGAAGAATAAACTACTTGAAATAAGAATATGCAATGCCGCACTATAATCGTATGAACCGAGTTTTGGCAAACAGAACAATGACATCACATATATCATGGGAAGCTACGAGAAGAAACACATAAAACCAGGGAAAATGCAGCTTAATCAACATCAAATGAAACAAAAATCCTTTGGATACAAAACAAAACATTGTACCTACGTTTAAAGTCAATGAAAGTTCACACTCTCATAAATTCGAGATAAAACTAGATAGCCAAAAAATCAAAACACATTCACAGACCATAGATCGAACATTATAAAGTAAGAACTTCAAAACTTTGGTGTTAGGAGATTAGAAAAAACAAAGCATTTTCCAAGAGAGATGGTGAGGAGGAAGTTAGAGACTGTTGGAATTCACGGAAAATTTGTTAATAGATGGTTGAACTCATTTTCAGAGTCCCCCTATTTATACTCGTTTTAAAAAGATGTTGTTTTGAACGACTGTGTTGTCCGCCTCGATATATGTGACATTTAACCAAAGTCTGATCAGGTAATAAAGTGTCGACCACTTACCGACATCACTGACTTTGGTGGGCCTAACAATTTCAGCCCACCAAGTAGTCGGTCAACAGTTCGAGTGTAATGAAAAACAAATTTCCCAAAAACAATTTTCTAGTTTCAGACAGATTGAAACAATACCCAATAATTTATTTTAGTTTTGTTACTTATACTAGTATTAAAACTTTGTGCGTATGTTAGGTAAAATATTAAGGATTGAATAACATTAAAATAACAAAGCTAACAAAAAGAGTATAAAGCGTGTCCCAATTTAGAGTTCCTCTTCATCAAGAAAGATAGTAAACCCTTTGAGGTCAAGGTCTTGAACTTTCTATTCCTAGAGTAGTGCATCTAATACTCCCTTCTGTTGCACCGCAGCCCAGCGGGGAACTTGTACGGTGGTGGGAGCTCCAAAAATTGGTATGGGATGTACTGATTTATAAACAAAAAATCACATTTAGTAAATATGAAGGTAACTTATAAAAAAGTTAATTGAAAATGAAATACATGTGTAACAGGGAGGACATACAAATATCGGAACTACATCCAAAAATTGCAGGGTAAGAGTGTGAAAAAACTGTGGAATGACATCTCCGAATGTGGTCCGAGGATGACGATCCTCATTCGAATTTCTAGGGATCTCCATTGGTCAATGAAACTTTTAATATTATAATTAGAAAATAAATAAGAAAATAAAAGGAATTTAAATCCCAACAATAAATCACTCACCTCAATTGGGGCACGTCTACTCTAACCAAAATAGTTGGCCATTATTCATGAAATTCAATATAAATTGGCTCAATTAATCTGTTTGTCGGTAAGGTGTTGCACTAAATCATCGGACCTAAAAGTGACTTGGCTAGCATGTATGCTCGATGTCGCTAACTAGTCGACACAACTTATTGGTTAAACGAGATGAGACGTCGAATTCAAGTAGTGTTATCGGAACAAAGAAATGAGCGACGTCGCCACATGATCGCTTGAAATGAAAGAAGTGCGACAAACCAACGACGTTGCATTTAATCCCAACAAACACCTTATCCACAGTAGATAATCGGAACAAACAAAGGTTATGAAAAACAAAATAGGGCCAGTTGATAGGTCATAACATAAAACACAAATTCCTACAACATAGAGCCAAGATCAATGGGTCATAATATAAAACATAAAAATATTGATACACCACATACAAATCAAATTTGATGGAAAATACAAAAAATGAAAATACTCTAGTGAATTTAGGATGCATACCTTCTAAAAGATAGGTTAAGAGACTGCTGCAATTCAAGCAAAAATTGAATCTTTTAAGTTTTATGAGGTGGGGTTTACATAAATAGTCGTTAAGAATCGATGTGAATTCTGCCTCGGACGCAGCGACGTCGCAAATTTGTTGACAAAACTGACATGGTAACGACGTTGGAGTGACGCCTTCTAATCTATATGTGGGCCTCAACATTTCAGCCCACTAGCATAGCAACAGGACTATGTTTAACCAATATGATATGTGTTGTTCCGTACCTATCATGTGTGGCGACAAATAACTGACATGTTAACATTGTCGGTCCCCATTAAAGTGGACTTCACCATTTCAGTCCACTAGCATAGCAACTGGGCCCGCGTTTGTCCAATATGAACATAATTGACCTTAATAACGGTTAATTGTATATTAGATACGTATAATTGAAGTTTATAAATATCCATGAGCTTCATAGACTTCCATCTTGATGAGAATTATTATAGCACAACCGGGGAACTCTATTAACGTCCAGTTCGATGGGAACCACCACATAGAATCGCATAAAATTTCATGTTCTTGGGTTTTTCAAGAAATAAAAAGATAATAGAATTTCGTCCATCACAATTTTTAAAATGACATTACATGGCCTCGCATAGATAGTATAAGATTACTTACAAATATGAAAGGCATCATTCAGAAAAACTTGTGGAAATATATGTGGAATAAGACCAGTTCTTTTCTTACCCTCTGTTAGTATAAGTTAAACTTCGGATATCAAAGTTTCTTTTCGTATCGATCATAATCGGGGTTTGAAAATGCCAGTGTACATTTAAAGGTTTTGCACTTAGGTCCCTTCGATAGAGTGGGATAACCAGAAATGTAAAATTGGAGATACATTTAACTGAGTAACCAATTCACGACCACAACATTCCAATTTGGTAATGGATGAATATAACGGGGTAATGATCCATAATTTTTGTTAGTATTACCCTTACGATAAGCATTATGAGAATGATGATAACCACCACACAAAATCGCATGAAATTTCCCTGGTTTTTGAAGAAATAAAAAGATAATAGAATTCCGTCCATCACAATTTTTAAAACGATAGTACATGGCCTCGCATAGATTGTAGAAGATTACAAGTATGAAAGGGTTCATTCAGAAGAACTTGTGGAAGTGTATGTGGAATAAGACCAGTTTCTTTATTACCTCGGTTAGTATAAGTTCAACTTTGGATGTCAAAGTTTCTTTTCGGGCCGATCGTAATCGGGTTCGAGAATGCCAATATAAATTTATAATTTTTCTCTTAGGTCTCTCCGGCGGAGTGGGATAACTTGAAATGAAAAACTGGAAATAACAATTTTTTATTCACATTACAGAACAATGTTGTTCCTATTTGTGCATAACCACTCGTCATTAAGGGCTGCAATCTTTAACAGGAAGTTTTTTACTACACTTTTCCAGAATTAGATTGTGACCTGATGTTCACCTTTAAGCTTGCGTAAGCCAATGCATTTGAAATATTTATTATCATATTTATTATCATGTTTACACGACAAAGGGCTCAGACGATCCTTATTTATTTTCTTGTCTAAATTTTGAGTTTTGTAAAATTAATTGAAGCTAATGGATACTTTGTATTCATGAGCACCTAGATTCTCGTTTGTGATCTTAATAGTAGGTTGCTCGTGATTACTTTTTCATCATCCTTTTGTAGAAGGCCATCCTTGATGGTGGTAGAACTCGATAGGATACTACGAACGCACTACTCCTAGGCCTGCAAGGGCAAAGGAAGTAGGCATCTTATCTATGGCTCTAGAATTACAAAGGTAATCCTTGCTTACTACTTTAGCTATCTCTACCCACAACCCTTCAGACCGAATCGTCAGCTAACTAGAGCATGGTCGATCGTAACGTTAACAACGACAACCTACGTCCACACTCCCACACGGTTCCGGACCATCGTTACCTAAGACGCATAAAGGTTTCCTTCCCTGGGGGGTAACAATAGTGCAAAACATGAAATTAGACTTTAGTGTGTGTGAACTAAGTGTCACAATCATGAAATTCACAAGAATATTAAGAAAAAGTCAACATAATAATACAAAAGCACATAGAATATGTCGATCTATGAAACCCACAAAATAAACATCAAAACATGAATAAAAATATTATCTCCAAGTAAATTGAAAACTCTCTAAAAATAGACCATGGAAAATATTGATTTAAATTCCATAGATCTAGGAAAATAAGGGAAAGAAAAAAAAGGAAAGAAAATATAAGAAAAACTCTATAGAGAGGGAGCTCTCATCTCCCTTCCACCTAGAGAGAAAAATAAAATCTACATTATGCCTACTTAGTTAACCCTAGAAGGCTAAAGGCTCCTATATCTAGAAATGGGGAATTGGGCCTTGAAAAAGACCCAAAATAGGCCAAAAAACCCAGCAGCCGCAAACGACATCGGCTATGCAGAATGGCATGGGTTGTGCCATCACGTTAGCCTCGTGCTGACACAGACTGTGTGTCTTGGCACAGTCCATGCTGATATGGGCTGTGTGTCTTGGTGGGGGCCATGCCAACCGGTTAGCCTCGTGCTGACACGGGCCATGTGTCTTGGTTATTCAGTCGGCTGAATTGTTTTCTCTGCTACGGATGAACCATTGGTCTGATTTGAGAATTTTTTAGTGGATTTTATGGTGCTAGAGAAGAAAAATCTAATGTTTCCACCCTCAAGGGCTTATTTTTCTCGGATTGTTCCCAAACTCCGTGCAACTCTCAAACTATGATTCCTCCACTTCTTGTCTTTCGGTCTTGGCCTTCTTGAACTTTGAATCCACCTTTCTTGGCCTTAATTCCATCTACTACCATGATTTAGAGTCCGTGACCTTCAATCTACTACCATCCTTGGGAATGGCCTTCGATATCTTCTATCACTCTTGCGAGTATCCTTCAAATATCCACTGCCACCCTCGCAGATGGCCTTCACAAAAAAATAATGAAAAAGTTCTCACGAGCAACCTACTTATGAGATCACAAAGGAAGATCTAGATGCATGTGAATACAAAGTTTCCATTAGCTTCAATTAAGTCTACAAAACTCGTGATTTATACAAGAAACTCGATAATGGTTGTCTAAACTCTTTGTCGTGCAAACCTAACTAAAACTAGCAATCAACCAAATAAAAGATGATAATAAATGTGTCAAATGAATCAGCTAACGCATGCCAGATGGTGCACATCAATCCTCCTACACTTAAACCTATACTCATCCTCGAGTAAACAAAAACTAAAAAAGATCCAAGCAAAATGTAACATGCAAATAAAAGTTAGCCAGTGCATTCAACTTATTCCCAAGCTACCATAGTTCCCTCAAGGAAGTAGGAATCTCACAACTCTCACACTCCTCAAAGATACTAAAGTAACCTAACCACCCTAAATATTGTGAAGAAAATGGTTAGAAAAAAAAAGGTAAGTGTTGAACTAGCATAATCCACCAAATAGTCTGCCAAAAGCAATCCAAGAGTTGTTGATGAAAAAACCACCAAGGATAATCCAAAAGATCCTTAACTTGGTTTTAAATAAGGATAACTCAAGATTATCAATTTCTCTCCATTTCTATCATTTTTCCTAGGAGTCCTTTCGGGTTGTCATCCTAGTATTCACACTTGTTGGGCTCACCATCTCACCTTTTTCCACACAGCCTCTCATTTTTATCTCAGTTTTCAAGCCTTGCCTGCCCTAGCCTCTCATTTTTACCTAGGCCTTTCAACCTATCCAGGTTTTCTTTCCATTTTTCCTAAGTTTCCCTTTCGGGTTTCCATTTTAGCCAGGTATATATTTTTCAATTTTTCCCCAAAAGTTTCAAAATGCTCTTTACAGGAACTATTATCTACATAAAAACTAACAAGAACCATAAGTGTTATCTAATCCCCTCCCTCACACTTAAAGCTTGCATTCTTCTCAATGCATATACATAATCATAGAACATATGTCAAGGGAAAGAAATAGGAGAGAACTCACAATGGAAAAATGAACGCTAAAATCTACCCTGGTGGCACAATAAATGATTTTAATGAACATACTACCATCACCCCGATAAACTACCTCTAATCTCTAAATAAGCAACTTCAATCACAACCACAATCATGAACTACAAATTGAATAAATAATTGAGACACGTTTAAGGGTTACCGCTTAGATTTCGATATGTGTGTTTCAAAGGTTTTGAGGGTAAGTGAGTTTGGGTGGTGTTTTGATGGTGGCAGGGAAGAAATGATGATTTGGATGTAGGAAAGTATGTCAGCTTCATGGGTCGTGCACGTCTAGACACCCCATGAATTTGGGGTTTGGTTCTCCTTCTTGTCCATCATTTTGAGCATCACAAACCATGAACATCTACATGATCCATGAGTTGGGCTCCTTGTTTGCAAGTTTTCTTCCAAAAATCACATGGTTCCTACAAAACAAACAAGCAACCAAGGTGTAATAGTTTTCCAAAACCAAAAACTAAAAATAGGAAAATACACAAAAAAATAAATAAAAATAAACATCTACAACACAATTCAATGGGACAACTTTCCTACCCCACACTTACAACACACATGCTCCTCAAGGAAGAAAATGACATGAAAGGAAAGGGAGATAAACAAAATGATAGGAAATCAATACTTCCCAAGGCATTGTTCCTACTGAATATCCTCAAATCTATCCCAACATGCAACTCAAAAAATCTACTACAAATCCACACTAAACAAATAGTGTTAATCAATATCCACACAAAGAAACAAATAGTGTGCAACCTTAGGTTATGTATTTGGTGGTGGTTTAGGTGGAGTGTAGTGGTGTCTAATGGGGTAAGAATGAGAGGATTAAAGTGAAGATTTTTTTTTCAAAGAAAAACTAACTAAACTAATTATTGAAAGCTCGGGTTGCCTCACGAGAAACTCCATATTTTTAAGGCCATTGGTACGACCCTAATATTATCTTATCGGTGCGGGTTTGTACCCCATTGCCACAGGTAACCAAAGATGGAGAGGTGGGGGTAACAATCTTCAAAGAGGAAGATGTAGTAGATGAGGAGTCAACCTTAGATGAAATAGGTGGTTTGGAAGCTTAGCATATTCAATTGGCTTTTATATGGTTTCTCGAAGGGTTTCGAAAATGTGGTAGTTGGTTATATAGGTGGGGGTTGAGGTGAAAATTTGTAATATGATGAATTAAGTATAATCACCCTTTCCTCTTCTTCAATCCCAACAAACCACTCCCCATCCTCTTCAGATTCATCTACCAAAATCTCAAGTTCAACTAGGGATGATTCATTTTCTGTACATTGAGTTTCTAGTTGGCTCATCCTTTCAATTAAATCACTCACTTGCCCCTAAACTTTTTCAATGCTTGAGAAGAGCTGAGTTCCCAAATATCCAATGTCACTATGCAATTGTGATTGGAGTTATTAACAACTCTTGGCCTAATTGTTTATAGCTTGGAATTTTTTTCCATAATCCGATTTGAAAACTAATCCTATGGATTGGGTTTGTTGCATTGTATAGGTTGGTGAAGGTCAACTATCTAACAAAAAATGTTGGTTCCCGATGCATTACCATACCATGAATTTGAGTTACCACTAAACCTCGAATTTGGAGAATCATGCTATGGGTACCAATCTCGATCCCATCGGCCTTTGGAACCAACAACTTCTACCTCTCTCTCATTTTTGCTCATCCAAGAACAAGACTCCGTAGGGTGGTCGCAATGACATATCCTACAAAATCTCACTCGTTGAGCCTCTCTTCTCCTATAGTCACTCAACCATGGCCAACATTCCATAGGATGATCATAATCACACACCCTACAAAGTTTCATCCGTTGAGTACTTTTTCCCAACATTTTTTTCAATTAAAAACACACAAAGTTTGGATTCGTAGTGCAAGGGTCATCGGTTTACACCAAGAACTCAAGCAATAACTATTCTGGAAAATAATAAACTAACAAAAAACTAACACTAACTACTCAACTAAAAAGCTATGCAAGTTAACAACTAGAACTTTAAACTAACATCCCCAGGAGTGGCACCAAAATTTGACCCGCCCCCTCCCCGCGTCGCTAATTAATAACCTTTTTCACGGGAGATCTACTAAGCCGAGAGAGGACTGTGGATCTAAGATAGAATTTGTAATGTTTCTCCCATTCCTACAACTACACTACCAATAATGGTAGATAGTGGAAATTACTGGGTCATCTACAGAGATTTTTAGGAATCTAATAATTAACTAAACACAACTGTGATTGGGTCTTCAATTTGACCACATACTAGCAATAAACAGTGTAGGTAAATCAGTCATTGGGGGATTCGTACAAACAACTACCATCATGCAAATTCACAAGAGAATAAAATATATAAACTAGCACTCGGTGAATATTTTCATAACATGATTAATTTCATTTTGATCATCAATTTCATCACATACAAAAATAAGCCTATTCTAGTGTTTGTATCACATAGTGAAGACGATGGTTAAAACTTCCCCTTATCTGTTACATAAAGGTACGTGTATTAAATCTTCCATCAGTCTCGCCTCCGCAACTAGGAGAGTGCAACAACGACAATGACTCATTGTGCAGGTCTGATTCTCCTCTGTGTAATTAAATCTCGGGCGAAACACTACGAATGCACTCTCCCTAGGCCTACAAAGGTAAAGAAAGTAGGCATCTTATCGATGGCTCTATAATTACAAAGGTAATCCTAGCTTGCTACTTTAGCTATCTCTACCCGCAACCATTTGTACTGAATAGTCAGCTAACTAGAGTATGGTCAATTGTAACGTTAATAACGTCAATCTACGTGCACACACCCACATGGTTCCTGACCATCGTTACCCCAAGCGCATCTAGGGTTCCTTCCCCAGGGGGTAGATAAAGTGAAACAATATTACAGTAGACTTTGGTGTGTGCTAACTAAGTGTGACAATCGTGCAATTCACAATAATATTAAGAACAAGCCAACATAATAATACAAAAGCACATAAAATAGGTCGATATTTGAAATCTCACAAAATGAACATCAAAATATGAATACAAATATTATCCCCAAATAAATTAAGTTAAAGGCCATAGATCTAGGAAAATAAGGGAAGGAAAAGAAAAGAGAAGAAGAATTCTAGAGAGAGAGTACCTAGAGAGAGAAATAAAATCTACATTATGCCTGCTTAGTTAAACTTAAAAGACTAAAGGCGCCTGTACATAGAAGTAGGGAATGGGGCTTTGAAAATGGCCCAGAATAGGCCAAAAAACCCTAGCAGCCACAAACAGCATGGGTTGTGTAAAATGGCATGGGACATGTTAGTTGGTTAGCCTCGTGCTAACCCAGGCCGTGTGTCCTAGCACGGTCCGTGCTGACATGGTTATCCTTCATGCTGATACTAGCCGTGTGTTGTGGAGTGACCCGTGCTAACCGGTTAGCCTCGTGCTGACATGAGTCATATCTCTTGGTGTGGGCCGTGCTAACCAGTTGGCTTCATGCTGGCATAGGCCGTGTGTCTTGGCTCGGGCTATTAACTAGTGCTCTATTTTGAACATATGAATTGTGTGCCCCGTGTCGTTTGGCATGGCCGCCGTCTGGTTTTTGCAATTTTGGAGTTGAAATGACATAGATCGTGTAAATCGGCACGATTCATGTCTATACTTAGCCTTACAAAGGATTGGGGTGTCACGGGATGTTTTCACCAAATGGTTCATGCCAATGGCCTGTGGTATGGCCGAAACATCCCAAATGACTTCTGACGGCCCACACAACTCATGATGGGTGGAACGGTCCATGCTGGGTCTCTGGCACGGCTCGTGTTGCTTGGCACGGTCTGTGCTGAGCGCTGGCATATGCAATGCTAGGCTGCCTTCTTGCTGTCTTGGCTGGTTCGGTCGGCTAACTTGTTTGCTCTGCCATGGATGAACCATTGGTCAAATTTGAAAGTTCTTGCAGTCGATTTTATAGTGCTCAAGAAGAAAAATCCAATGGTTCCACTCTTAAAATCTGATTCTTCTCATATCGTTCCCTGAACACCGTGCAACTCTCGGACTATGATTCCTCCGCTTCTTGTCTTTCAGTCTTGGCCTTCTTAAACTTCGAATCCGCCTTTCTTGGCCTCAATTCTATCTACTATCACACTTTTGAGTCTGTGGCCTTCAATTTACTATCATCCTTTCAAATAGCCTTTGATATCTTTTACCATCCTCACGAATGACCTTCAAATATCTACTACCACCCTCGCGGATGGGCTTCTACGAAAAGATAATTAAAAATAATCACAAGCAACCTACTAATGAGATCACAAAGGAATATCTAGATACCTGTAAATATAAAAATTTCCATTAATATTAATTAAGTGTACAAAACTTGGGATTTAGACAATAAACCCAATAATGGTCATCTAAACCCTTTGTCCTATAAACCTAACTAAAACTAGAAATCAACCAAACAAAATGTGTCAAATACATCGGCTAACGCATGTCATATGGTTCACATTAGTGCCTTTACATAGAATTCATCAACCTATGCCCTAACATTCTTGATAGACCATATAAGGTCTACAATCAACAGTAATGGCCAAGGAAATCGGACAGCCAACCAATATTTCCTGGACAAATTACCCAGAACTACTTCAAATTGCTCTAAAAGAAACAATACCTCTTACCTCAATTTTACAGGGATTTTTTACCTCGGTTTTCAACCTTAAAACACCAAGGTAGACGCGGGCGTAGTAAATAGTACTTTTTACCTAGGTTCAAAACTGAGGAAAAAACTTTTTTTACCTCAGTTTTTTATTTAAAAACCAAGGTAAATATTCATATGGTGATGACCATGGCGACGATGGAGCGACATCGGTCCTTATTCCGAGGCTATCGACTACCCTAATTGCGTGCGACACCATGGAGAGAGAAGTCTCCCAGAGAACCTACGACGTCTTTCTTGACCATAGCCGAAGTTGCTTGTTCTTCTCACTAACATTGCAGATTATGATTTTTATTTGCAGTTACGAACCATGGTAAATATATTTTTAACATCGGTTTTAAAGTAGAATAACCGGGGTAAATGTTATTTTGACAAACCTTTGATCGACTAGTGTGAAGCGTTGGGTTAAACGAATTCATAATTAGCTTGCTAAAGATAGTGAAATATTAGACAGCCCGATATCATATTTGTCGACATCGGCTCAGAGATAACAAGGAATATCAACGAACACAATGTCATTTTGATTGACCAAGATTGTGCGTATTTGTACGACTAGGGTTAATTTTTGTGCTCTACGACGAGTTTGTGATGGTTCAGAATGCGTCCGGGTTCGTGCAGCGATATCATCTCGTATGTCTGACCGATGTCACTCCATATGGTGTACTGTCAGTAACCCATTGTTGGAGGTCATCGTCTTACCTCTGAAAGATACAATTTATAAGTCCTGAATGTTTACTAAATACAATTAAGTAGATAGTGGCAAATCGGGGTCATCCACGAAAAAAAGGGATTATCCTAAGGGTTCATGCATATAAGGGTGGATGTAAGTCCTATATATAGATATACATAGACATATAAAAACAGGTAAAGAGGGATTTTTTGGTGGGTTTTCCCAAAGTTATGAAAGTAAAGACAAGATAACTAGCAAGGTTAAGCTAATCATGCAACAAACTAATAAAAAATAAAAACTAAAAAAGATAACCTTGGGGGAAGTTGAATTCCAATTCCAAACCTCTTATAGATCATAGAACCATTCATTCATTCTATCACATTCATTACCTATGTGAAATTCTATCACTTCTATTTCAAAGATCAACATTCATTTCTTCTTATTAGTAATTCACAAAGACGTTCAACGACCATTTTCAAACCACATTAATGATCACTTTAGATGTTCAACAACCATAAAGATATTTCATCAATGACATTATATACGAAGAACCATAGATTTGATAAGAACAACAAGAATTCTATCAAATGCCTAGCCATTTAACCAAACAAAGAATTTATTAGGTTTAACCTAGAAATATCAACATTCAAGATTCAACTTTTTATTGCTACCTCATGACAAAGATTATAACAATCCACATTAACATCCTCATCAAGAAAGATTAACATCACTGAACAACAAGAAGTTCTAATTCCATGTTCTTGGATTTTCATGTCAAAGAGCTAAGAAATAGTACACTTTCCTAACACCTTAGCACTTAATCATACAAACACTTCTTATTCTCAAACAATCCATAGCATAAATGAAGAAAAACTCAACATTAAGAACACTATAAATGCTAAATAATAAATGCTTCAAGAAAGAGTGAAATGGAGGTTCTTACTACATTAGTTTGGAAGCTTCAAATAATTTCTCCCAAGGAGATTACTAGCCTATATAATAAAAACACATAACTAATCTACAAAAGGTAAGAAAAGAAGAAGAAGAAAACTAGGGTTTTAAGCCCAAAATCGGTCAGGAAGAAGGAGAGAGTGAAGAGAGAGGATAAGGTTTGGTATTTATAGTGTAAAAAGAAGGAAATATTTCTATCCACACGTCTATCGCGACTCGCGACACATTCCTTGCGAGTCGTGACCGAGCCTAAATTAAGCATCTTGATTTCTTTCTTCTGCTTATCTCAAGTCCTCCTCTTCAAACACTGACTTGTGTAATGGGGTTAACTACTAATGCTAAGTAATTGCTTGAAATGAAATTCTTTGGCCTCGACTGACATTGTCTATAACTGGGCCACACTAATCTTAACCATCGAACGGGAAATTGTAAAACCGTCACCTATGTAAAGAGGTTGACTGTTCTTGGGGTTTAAATTAAAACCCTTTGTAATCAAAGAAGCTAGTAACTCTTTAGGACTCATATAACATTGGCTATATCTTGCCTCAACCATCTTAACCGCCGAATGAGATATTGTGGAACTCTCAATTTTACAATATGTTGGACTATTCGTGCTTACACTATACCTTTTGTAATAGAAAGGGCACATATCGTTTGGCCTAGAATAAGATCGCCTACCATACTGACCTAAAACCATCTAAACCGTCGAGTGGGATATTGTGAAACTCTCAATCGTGTAATATGGTTGACTATTCATTCTTAAACTAAATACCTTATGTAATTGAAAGAGCTGATATCTTTTGGCCTAGAACAAGATCGGCTAACGTACTGGCCTTCAACAATCTTACCCGTGGAACAGGCTATTGTCAAATCCTCACTCGTGTAATATGGATGATTGTTCTTGTTCTTAAACTAAACACCTTATGTAATTGAAAAATGATGATATTTTTAGGCCTAGAACAAGATCGGCTAACGTTCTGGCCTTCAACAGTTTTAGTCGTTCAAAGGGTTATCGTTAAAATCTCACTCATCTTTCCAACTCACGTAATGAGGTTTATTGTTCGTGAGCTTCTAATTATAGCTTTGTGTAATTCATTTGACATGAAACATTTTCCGAGAATGACATCGGTAAGGAATATAGAGGCCCTCAACATTCATAGCCGTAAAAAATGTGATGATCACACTTACACGTGTATTAGAGTTGAATATTAGTTGGCTTTAAATGGAAACGCTATGTAACTAATAAAACTAATATTTTTTGTTCTAGAAATAGATTTAGACAAAATGATGTAAACCCTAGTATCCAACGTCACACGAGTCCTATTGCATAGTGACTATAGGCCGAACAGTTGGCGACGTCACTAATTCATGGGTAATGGGATATTTGGTCTATCCAAAGGCCCATGACATGCCAATAAACCATAGACATTACCGAGATTGCGATGTGTATCTTATGTACCCAGATTGATCAACAGGGCTGTAACATCATACATTCATATACGATGGATCTATTGGGCCCATTTTAACACAAAGGAAGACTTAAAATACTAGCGATCAACATGTCGTGTAACAAGTGTGACATTGCAGCACTGGCAGGAGACTAGATTTATGCGCCATACATGGTTAAATTTACCCAAAAACACTTTGAAAAAAAATTGTTGCCCAAATTGGCACCCTCCACCTTCAAAGATCCCAAAATTCTTCATTTACATTTTCTTTCCCCTCCAACAAATCAACAACCAAACACACCCAAATCCACCACCATCATATTCGATCAAGCCAAATGGAGAAAGTAAGGGAAAAGGAAGAGATCATCATGGGAGGGGAATCCATGAATAAAAAAAGTGGTAAGATTCTATCTTTCTAACTTGGCATGATCATGTTGTCAATGGCTACATCCCTTGTGATTATTATTGAATGAGTGTTTATTATTGCTATGGGTCATATTTTTATTTATTTATTTGCTTTTATATTATGGACTATACATGTAGGATTCTATGGTTTCATTAAATATGTAATGTTTTCAAGACTATATGGTGTATAATATGTGGCAACTTGCTAATGGAGGTTATTTGATATTGAGATAACCTCGTATGTTTAATTTTCATCATATTCTTGTGGTGTGCGTATTTTGTGTATGCAAGAGGGTGACATGTTTGTGGTGGTATGGTGACCACAACTTATATTATTTCCCCATTGAATGTTACCTCCTATGTTAAAAACTTTAGTGTGGATTTAATGTCCATTAAAAAGGTTTCAATTATAATATTATATTGCATTCATTATTTAAGATTGTGTTTAATGAACTTCATTTTTAGGTGTTGTTGTGGTTAACCCTGATAAGAGGAAATGACCCAAAGAACGGGGGATTTGAATCGAAAAGACATAGGTAAGGTCAGGGTTGGGTTTTTTTGCAAGAAATTGATAGACGTGGTGGAGAAAGGTATGAAATGTCCTATGAAGTTAAATCACATCGGGAATGCCATAGGTGAGGAAAGAAATTGGTGGTCTAGTTACATATGATTGATAGCTAGGACAAAGGTAGATTTTTTCTTGAATGAGTCGTGGGCTCATGTTGATGATGCTGACAAGGATAAACTATGGAGGGCCATTCAATTTGCCTTTGAAATCAAGTGTCATGATATAGAAAAATTGAAGAAAAGAACAATACGGCACTTTGGTGAAAGATGGAGAGATCTCAAATCCAAAGTGGCTACGAATTACATGTTCGATAAGAAACAGAATTGCAACCCAAGAATTAAACATCCATTCATAAGTTAATCAATTTGGAAGGTTTTTGTTGCAATAAAGCTAGCGGGCTCGGTAAGGAATTTACATTAACATGCTCACAACTATATACACAATAGGTACATGTTTATAATTATATGCATGGCGTTTATCTTTGGGTAAACATGTTTTTGCATGAGTATAGTCTCATTGGTATCATCAAATTTGTATGTTGTGTATGGTTGTTAGTGATTTATAATTGTATAGGTCCATCCTTTTCCTCAAAATGAGTAACACTAGGTGAAGATGAAACATAGCACAGTACCAATCAAGTTGTATATCGTTACAGCCGACTAGTGTGCGATATCGTTCATAAACTAAGTTTAAGCACTAATATTGTCTGACAATGACTGCGACGTCGCATAATTACCTATCAACCTTTGCGATATCATTATCGACTTGTGTCCGACGTTGGTTAGAAGCATGGAAATGTGTTACATTTTACCAATTCAATTGACATTTTTTATTTGTAGTCTGAAAATTTTGGTGCAATGATTTTACAGGGTCTACGGGCAAAAAATTGTGAGGTTGCAAGAGAAAACAAGATGGGCTACACAATGAGCTGTAGAGGTTTTGTACTAGCTACAATAATAACAATGAAGGAAATGTTCGAGGCTAGAGTCTTTGACAAGGTAGAGCTTGGAATAACGGAAGAGGTATCTAGGACCTCAACGGAATATTTAAATCCCGATGAGGTTCCACAATTTGAAAAATGGCTAAAAGGATACAAAGATCGTGGGAAGGAGGGTGAGTTCCACACAAAATATGTTGAGTTGGTTGCCAAACAAATTGTAAGTTTTTCACGTGATTTAGTTGATATGCTATGAGTGTATTTATTTACGTATAATTTCGAGCAAATGAGATTAATTATTGGTAAGTTGTAGGAGGACTTAAAAATGAAACAAGATCCCGGGGAGTTCCTCGGGGTTGGGAAGAAGGATACGCTAGGAGTTGTGCTGAACAAGAAATAACATTCGGGCCAATTCTGGGGTGTGGCACTCTCGCTACACATAGGGACATCTTTGTCAAACCTCGACCACCTAAGGTTGATACTATAGGAAGTAGTAAACAAAGAAATATTGATGCTTTGAAATCCACATTAAGCCAACTAGTGCCTTATGTCTCGCAAGAATGGAATGGGAGGAAAATGCCACTTGACTTGGAGTGAATCATTGCAAGTTCTAAACCAACATTCTAGACTCCCCCTCAAGCTTCTTCTCTGAAAACCTCAACACATGACCACCCAGAGTGTGAAAGTAGGCCCGTACCGCCGTCTCCAACTTCAGCAACACTTCTTGCATTTGATCTACTAAGAACAAAGTTAGTAGAGGCCACCCAATGTAACATGAAGGTATAAGTAAATATATTACACTATTCATATCACAAAGTATTCATAATTTGTTTTAAATTAGCGAGTCTTCAGTGTAGGATAATTCCTTGTGCATACTACTTGTCGAGCGTGTTGATAGAGAGAGCCACATCGTAGCAGAATCTAAAGTGCACACATCTATATGAGTGCATCATCATGAGCTGGTAGCGAATGATAACATGGTGGCAATGTCACAAAGAGACTCGTAGATGGTATAGTTATTCTAATCCCAGAACTCGAGGCAAGTACGATGTACAAGAGGTTGGAAATGTTTGTTGAATGGACCCATCGTTCAGTCGATATTTTGGAGAACAGGCCTACAAAGAAAGTATAACATGATAATTTTTTGAGACAAATATTTCGTACATAAATTTTATGGTTGATTTCAGGTAGATCGAGACAATGATTCAATGAATCAAAACAAACAAAGTATCATTCCTCTATAATAAGCCACACCATTCAATGAATCAAAGGATGGTCCCTAAAGAACATCCACACGGTTGTGACGGCACACCCTCCCTAGATTTCATATAAACTCCCCGTGGAAGAAGTGGTTATTTTTTTGACACAAGGTTAATCCAATTATCCGGGAGGATTTCGAAGTTTTTTCTATTTCAATAATGTTCCCCCTCCCTTGATGCAACTACGTTTCCTGTAAGTATTAATGAATCACCATAACTTGATTCATCGACATATTTAATGTGTTTGGCTTCAATCTACAAAGACCAGCAATGATCATAGGCCCTTGCATGTATTATCCATTTGAAAATAGAAAGGGTGGATAAGGGTTCTATGGCCAATAAATATCCAACATGAACATGTTGCGATGAAAGTGCGTTTGGCCTACTTGAATTCCCGGTTAATGCAAAAGGACAATTTGATATATATATATAGTAACTTATTACGAGAGGTGAGTCAACTCTACTTACTGCAATACTCATATTTGGATTCTTAAAAATATTATGGTATTGTATTGAGTTAAAGATGATTTATTTTTTGTAGCAAGCATTAGATGGTGGTCGTCATCGTTCTTTTATCAAACAGAGTGTTCTAGTTCAATCTATTACATCAAACGCCCCCAGAAACAATTTCAATCGCAATTACAAAGGTGATGACAAATCCCATAATTACCAACGGCAAAGGATTTCATTGGAAGTCCCTAAAGGTTAGAATTAAATTCAAAATTGTATTATGAAAGAAGTATCAATTGCTATAAGTACTTAACTATGTGTTTGTGAAAAAATTGTATGTTTGAATAGCATAAAAAATAAGTGTCTGCGTGGGAAAATGGTTACTATTGCATGCACTTTATGAAGGATTTGATCTAGCTTGTGAGGGAGAATCAATTCCATTCATATAAGGTATACATTATTTTCACATATTATTTCAATCAATAATATCACGACTTTGCACAACCCATTTATCGATTATGAGATTACTACTTGCAGAATTTTTTCAAGGACAGAGCACCGTACCCCCATCAAGCCTTTGGAGGATGTACGTGAGAGTTGGGCGTTATTTGTGATGGTAAATAATTTGAAACATTTACTTAACCATCTACCATACGAGGAACTTAGATTAGGTTTTTTTTTTTATGAAAGCATCATTCTCTAAAATGCCAATTGATACTTTCCAAGGTATTTTTTGACACCTTGATATAGATATATAGCTAGCTAGATATGGAGTATTAATGGTATAGTTCATTTTGTGAAAATTTTGATAACATATATACTTTGTGTACGGATGGTGTAGTTTTTATCCTTCTTTTGTTTATGCATTAGTAACATGAAATCTGAAAGGGAGTTTGACGCCGGGTCTTCATTTCTATAAATATCTTTTTATGTTTTTTACAAAATGACCGACGTCGCACTGTATAATTTACAATTTGATAAACCCGATCATCATTGAGCGACATCGCACCCAATTCCCAATGTGATGTGTCTATTCTTATAGGGCTATTTTGGGACTTTTTGGATTCACTTTTGTACACTTTTATGCTCAATATGCAGCATTTTGACTTGAAATTCTCTAAGATGAGTTAATAGCGATTTTGCACTTTTGTTACTTTTCTAGTGTATTTTGTGTGACAAGACAATTGTTGGAAGACTTTGAAGACTATCTTTCAAAATTTGAAGACCTTCTTTTGAGCTTTGAAGCCTAGAGGAATTAAAGAAAAGTGAAGTGAAGAGGAGGACTTGAGAAATGAAGAAGAAATGAATCAAGGTGCTTAATTTAGGCTAAGTCGCGACTCGCGAGGAATGTGTCACAAGTCGCGATGGACGTGTGGCTAGAAATATTTCCTTATTTTTATACTATATATACCAAACCTTATCCTCTCTCTTCACTCTCTCCACTCTCTTCTTCTTCCTGACCAATTTTGTGCTTAAAACCCTAGTTTTCTTCTTCTCTTCTTACTTTTTGTAGGTTAGTTATGTGTTTTCATTATATAGGCTAGTAATCTCCTTGGGAGAAATTGATTGAAGCTTCCAAACTAATGTAGTAAGAACCTTTATTTCATTCTTTCTTGAAGCATTGTTATTTAGCATTTATAGTGTTTTTGATGTTGAGTTTTGCTTCATTTATGTAATGGGTTGTTTGAGAATATGAAGTGTTTGTACGATTAAGTTCTAGGGTGTTAGGAAAGTGTACAATTTCTTAGCTATTTGACATGAAAATCCAAGAATATGGAATTAGAACTTCTTGTTGTGTAATGTGATGTTAATCTTCCTAGATGAGTATGTTAATGTGAATTGTTATCATATTTGTCATGAGGTAGCAATAAAAGGTTGCATATTGAATGTTGATCTTTCTAGGTTAAACCTAATGAATGCTTTGTTTGGTTAAATGGCTAGGCATTTGGTAGAATTCTTGTAGTTTCTATAAAATCTATGCCATTGATGAAATATCTTTATAGTTGTTAAACGTCTAAAGTTATCATTAATGAGGGTTGTAAAGGGTCGTTGAACGTCTTTGAGAATTACTATTAAGAAGAAGTTAATTTTGATCTTTGAAATAAAAGTGATAGCATTTCCCATAGGTTGAATATGATAGAATGAGTGAATGGTTCTATGATCTATAAGAGGTTTGGAAGTGGAAATAAATTGCCCCCAAGGCTTTGTCTTTTGTAGATTTTATCCCTTTTTATTAATTTGTTGCATGATTAGCATAGTTACTTAACCTTGCTAGTTATCTTTTCTTTACTTTCATATCTTTACCTTCTTTTATATGCCTATGTATATATATATATATATATATATATCTAGGCTTACATCCACCCTTATATGCATAAACCCTTAGGATAATCCCTCTTTTTTGTGGATGACCCCAATTTGCAACTATCTACTTAATTGTATTTAATAAGCATTTAGGGCATATAAATTGTATCTTTGAGAGGTACGAAGATGACCTCCCAAATTTTGGCGCTACTTCCGGGAAGAGGCGTTTATTTTTAAGTGTTTAGGCATATTATATGTGAGTATGTGCTGGTTGTTTTTATTTCCCTTTTGTTTTTGGCTATTTTTTCAGAGTAGGTATTTCTTGAGTTCTTGGGGATTTTTTTTTATCGAGAATCCTTGCAATATCATTCCAATTTTTTGAAGAAAAAAAGGTATGAAACATCTCACCTTGAAGGAACTCATGATGAGATGAGAGGATCAACAATCAAGGTTTTGTAGGATTTGTCATTCTGACCATCCTACCGAGTCTTGCTATATATTGAGGGATAGGCACTACGAGGAGGGAAAACCATTTGTTTTCAAAATCAAGGGCATTATGAAGAGTGCTATCATGAGGATAGAGTTGATGGTTTTGAAGGGAAAGAAGCTCAAGAATGGTGTTTGTACCACGATTCTTACAATCCGAAGTGGAGTGGTAATCCGGATTTGTGGTATGAGAATGAGCTGAAAAACCAGCCCTACAAGCAATATGATTATCCCCCACCACCTTACACCATACCCCAAAACCAACCCCAAGAAAAAGGTTTAAATTTGACAAACGCGGAGATTATGGATGCAATAGAAAACTTTACCAAGTTGGCTAAGACTAATGAGGAAGTGGAATCTCGAACCTCCTCAAGACTCAAGGCCTTAGAGGGGCCTGTGGGCAACATGATGAAAGTATTTGTCCAAATGGAATCTCTTTATTCCAAAGATACACCAACTCAAGTCAAACTCGAAGATACGTCACCGTGACGAATGGGTTCTAGTTCGAAGGGGATGAGGAGTTTTTTGTTGAATACAAAGAAGTTGAGGAAGTGGTGATTGTGCTACATCCATATCCATCATCACCTCTACCCCCACCTAGTGAACCGACTCCACCATTTTTGGATGTTTTGAAGGAGATAAGGGAGGAGCCAAAATACTGTACCAAGCCTCCTAGCCAACCCAATCCTTTAAAACCAGCTCCAGCTCCACAAAACTTCCCCCTTGCAAGTTTTGTACTCCCACCTCTCAACTTTTGGATTCTCATGGTGAAGGGGTTCAAACCTTCACCAAATTTGGCTTTTATTTTGGTTTTTGTCATTATTTTTCATTATTTTATCTTATTCTTTTCACGGTGTGTTTCCTTGTTTTTGTAGAAAAATGAAGTGCATTGCATTGGAGAAGATGAAGGAATGAGATCTATGAGAAAGGGGATAAATCTTGGAAAGTTGGTAAGAAATTTCTTCTTAGTACTGGGAAGTCCTGTCTATCGCGTTTCGTAACGGAGATGTCGCGAGTTGCGGCGAATAGGGGAATTTTACAACTCCCAGTCCAAGTTATTCACGAGTCGCGAGCATGGGTTAACGATTCGCGACCAAAATCAGAAGTTTTTGAGAAACATGTGAACTCCCAGTTGCATGATGTCGCGAGTCGCGATAAGAATTAGAAACTTTTTATGAAAATTGAAACTCTCAGGATCAATTCTTCGTGAGTCGTGATGGTCCTATCGCTACTCGGGACATAGAGATGACTTTCCAATCGCTTTGACCTAGCCGTCGCATGTCACGGGTGGGTCACGACACTAAGTGGGAGGTCATCGCTGTACCTCTCAAAGATACTATTTTTAAGCCCTTTTACTTACTAAATACAACTAAGTAGATAGTATGGAAAGTCAGGATCGTCCACAGAGACGGGGTATATTCTCAAGTGTTTGCTCATAAAATAGCAAATACTATGCTAGATATATATATATATATATAAACATATATATAAGCATATAAAAAGGGGGGGTTTTGGTTTGGTTTTTCTAAGTTAACAATTTAAAGACAAGTTAAACTAACAAAGCATACAATAGCTAAAATGGGATT
>JAULKK010285343.1:0-13889 GCA_032355705.1 Rubia peregrina
TCTCAGCTTTTCTCAACTCTAATAAATTCAGCTCAACTCAACTCAGCTCCGATTCAGCTGAACTGGACAGGGCCTTATTTTATTAGTGCAATTGTCAACTCTTCAATTGAAGTGATAGAAATGTAGAAAGAAGTCGTGTCCTGTTGCGCTAACCGAGATTTGACTCTCAGATTATCAACCCCTCGGCCTCCCAGAAGCTATTATTTGAACAGGGTTTTTTTTAAATAAAAAAAAATCCACTTGAAGTAAAAATTATTTGAACTCTCTAATTTTCAACCCCTTGCTATAATTGCCTAGCGATTTGTGTGCTAGTGAGCTTGGTGAGAAGGAAAGATGATGTGTATGTAATGAGGGTTTCAATTGGATTTACTTTCGGTTGTGGTCAACGAGACTTGTAATTGATGAGCTTCGTAGTTTTGACTCAGCAAACTTCTGAAAAGCACCAACTTATTCACATGGCGTGCTAATTAGTTTTTTTTTTTATATTGACAGATTCGGAGGGTAAGTAATTACTAACCGCCGAAATGAAGACACTAATTGGGAAAAGTGTGGCTGTTGGTTTATAATAACTTGACAGAATAATTGTTTATACCCATTTGTGTTGACTTGTTTGGTAATTGGTATGGTGTGTGCACTTGCGCGTCAACGCATCATTCCGGCCCTTTAGAACATAATAACGCACGTGCATGGCGTTCGGTGATTTTTTTTTTGTTTTAATGCAAAATCCTTTTATAACTATACCTAGTTGACATAAGTGTCAATTAATCTTTTGATAACTAGGGGTGCTCAAATTGCCCGACCCGATCCATTTTGACTTGGTCCATATGAGTCGGGTCAATGTTCCTTTGGGTCAAAACAGGTCGGGTCAGATTTTGACCCAAATTAACCCATTTGTAATTTTACTCAATTTTCTTGAAAAAAATCATAAAAATCAATAGTTTAATATAACTTACCCACCATTAATTTAATTCATAAACAAGTTTAACATTCTTGATTTTTTTTATAAAACTAAAAATAAATTTGAAAAGTTACTATTAATTGTAAATAATATATTTATTAATATATGAAATATATATTCATAATTGTATAAATAAAATTTAGTAAAATTATATTTTTTTAATGAAATATTAAAAGTATTCTTACTAATTAAAATAAAAATAATCGTATTTTTATTTATTAAGTGAATAATATATAACTAAATATAATATAATATTCTTATTTTAAATTATATAAAAATAAATCATAATTTTATTTAATATTTAAATAATATTAGTAAATTAATATTGGGATTTTAAAATATGAGTAAATTATTTACGAAAGCCCTAATATATAGAATAACATTCAGATATAATTTTTATCTTTTTTAAATAATAAATAGATACAAAGCTATGTGAGAAAGGATAATTTTCCTCTTGAGTATGAGAGTCGTAATTGAACCATCAAGCAACTTAACAGTTTGTAATAATTGAAAAAAAGTTGATTTACCAATTTTATTAGTTTATACTGTAAAATTATGGGGGAAAATCATTGAGGGGTGAAGAGTGAATGAGGATTTCTATTTCTAACCTAAAGATTTCATTTTTCATTTGTTTTACTCTAATAATATTGAAAATGTTTTTTTACTTTTTAGTCATTCATAGTACTCAGGCCGAGAACGGTATCATACTTGGGCTCAGATGAAAGCTGGGCTGGGGTGTAATGCCAAATGGCTGGAGTATGTTAATAGCAAGCTAAAACCCTAATACATACCCCCTATTTTCCTATTCAGAGTAGGTCGTCATATAAAAGCAGATATGCCACATCATATTTCATATACTCTCTCTGTCTTTGTCTCATTCTAAATTACTTATTTACTGTTTGAGAGTCAAACTTTGTAAACTTTGACTCTAAATATAAATTATTATATAATAAATATATCATGTGAGATATTGTTAAATTTGTCTTAACATCTATTTTCTAGATATTATTTTTTTATACAGCATTATTATATATCTAGAGATATTTACGGTCAAACACGCTCATTGAAGGTCGTCAAAAAGTAAATAAGCAATTTAGAATGAGACGGATGAGATATAATATTCATTACTATTCGTTGGGAGATGTTACTGACAAAAATGTTGGAGAGTTTTCCCCTCGTAATTCTCCGGGAACTCTTTTTTGCAGGCTACGCTAGGAATCCAGTGGTGCAAATACAACAATGTCTCGGAAATACATCAGCCATAAAAAATGCTATTCCCTGAAATTCTCTAACATTTTTTGAGAGGTAGTTTTTAGGTCTCGATGTTGATTCCGTCGTCATGTAACTCACACGTGACAACTTTTCTCAAATTTTTTTGGGTTAATTCGTCAGTTTCATTTTTTTTTCTTTACTTAATTTTTTCCCTCTCTTTTTCTCTTTTTCTTTCCATCGCTCTGTTGTTCATCTCCTTCGTTGCATCACCTCAACTAACAACCTTTTTGTTGCGTGCTCTCTCACTACAACACAAAAATCTACATTATGACGCTAAAAAGTGTTCGTATACAAGTAGGGGTAGAGCTGTCAAATTCTATTATTCGGGTCAAGTTCGACTTCGGGTCAAACAGGTTTGGGTTGAAACGGGTCGAAATATATTGGTCGGTTCGGGTCAGATCGAAACAGGTCGGGTCAAATGGGTCGAAATCTGTTGGTCGGGTCGGGTCGGGTCGAAACGGGTGTGTTGAAATGTGTCAAAGTCTGTTGGTCGGGTCAGGTCAGGTTGAAACGTGTCGGGTTGAAACATGTCGAAATTTGTTTGTTGGGTTGGTAGGGTCGGGTTGGGTTGGAAAGTGTTGAAATCTGTTTGTCGGGGCAGATTAGAAAGAAAGAATAGGAAAGAATCTAGAATATGAAAGAAAATGTTTTGAAAAATGGGTTATGAGCTACTCTAGAACATGTACTAGTGTTTTTTTAACATTTTCCAAAAAAATATTTATTCAATATTTCTATATGTATGCAAGAATAACAAAAATAATTTATTTTGAAGCAATGGATTATGAGATAACACAATTTTGATCCACAGTATAATTTTCCAATATTGTGCAGAAGTAATTAGTGTTGACATTTGTAACCCTTCTGTTCAATCATATATGCCAAAACCGCAAAGTTCCAAATATTTTGACCTGGATAAATTACTACGCATGTGGTCAACTTTTGACGTGTCGTCAATAATAGAGATTGACATGAACAACTCAAAAGTTGTCTAAATAAATTATTGACTTGTATTTTGGTGTCGCCAATTTCATGATTCGACAACTCAAACTTTTTTGGAGGGACATAACTACAAAAAATAAAAACTTCACTCGTTACTCCAAATTGAAATCTGCTCGAACGTAATGTTGCCTTATACATCCCCCATTGTATTTTTCAATCCCGTAACATAATATTTATCAATAATTGGGTAAATTAACATATCCATAATCCTTTACAAATAAAATAAAATAATACAAATATTTATAATATTCAAAATTTAACATTCTTACAAAATTAATTTAGTAAATAGCAAGAAATATGAAAATATCCACTAAAACTCAATTTAATATTTAAATAAAACAAAATTATGTGATAGACCGGAATTCTTTGATAGGTAAAGTTTTGGAAAAGACTGTATTTTCCACAGGCATATGGAAAGATGGTGTTGAATTAGAAATATAAAAATGTAAAATATTTTAGTTGCAATATTATAAATTTATTGTATATAACATGTAGTAGTTATAAGTTTATGACCCGGTTAATGCAACTCAAAATCTTTATATTAATTTCTTCTAATTTACACTATAAAACTTGATTTTTTTCATATCTTATAGAAGGACCGTCTTTCAACGTACAAACTTCCTTTGATTAGTCATTAGGTAAATTAGAAATAGAAAGTCCAGGGATGAAGTAGAGTTCTACCACAATTCTACTACTCCTTTAATTAAATATAAAAATAAAAATAAAATGACAAGGTACAAGACAACAAGTGCAAGTTACAAATGGCCCATTGAATTTGTCATCGGAAAACTTCAACCCAAATAAGGGAAGAACTTGCTCACGACCCAAAGATTTAGGTGCAATTAGAGTCCATAATGGGGGGAAGGGGTTTTCAAAGCATAAGAACAGGGGGTGAAGGTTTCTAGAATTGAGTCAATCCGAATTCGGCTGACCGTTTCTGGCATTCCCAAGGGACGTCCCAAATCTGGCCCCCTCCCGGAATCCGTCCCTAATAGGATTTTGCAACCTTGCAGGCATCTCCGTGCAACATAGTCGGTCGCAACTCAATAACCAGTTCCTTTTCTTATACCGGTTTGACCGGCTAGCTAACGCACTTGCTGATTAGGTTTGAAAGAAAGGGGAAAAGGAAAAAAAATCAAAGGGTTGAGTTAGATCCAATTTGGAACTTATAATCCATTTTCACCCGAGTATCTATAACCTGCAATTTTTACTTTTATTTTATAAATTGCATTTTAGTCCCTCGTCTGGTGAAATGGCTTCATAGGATATTTTCTCAAATAAATAAGACAAAATCTTGAGAAAGACCACATTTTCATAGGGATATGGTAAAATCAGGTTGAATTCGAATTATACAAAGATAAAAGATTTTAGCTGCAATATTAAAATTTTACTATGCAACGTGGAGTGAATATACGTTTATGACCCGGTTAATGCAACACATTAAACTCTGGTATATCCATAACTTATGGAAAAATCTCATTTCAAGAGACGACTCTAGAAATAGAAGGAACTGGTTATAATTGCACAATTCATTACAAAGTTAAGATCATTTTTGACACTTTTTACAGGGTTATATTGACTCTCTCAAACTAAAAGTTAAATTGCATTTTGATCCTTCAGGGTGGGGGCAGTCTACTTTTTCATCGAAGTAAAAGGGAATATACTTGGATTTTAAATTGAATAAAACTGAAAATATAGTATAATAGAAGGTGGATTGGGTTGGGAAGAAAGTTACTCAATATAAAATCCCCAATTGAACATGTGCTTAAAATCCCCAATTGTTTATTTGGCCGCTCTCCTCTTCTCACCGGAAAACAATCCCTTACTTCTGGACAGTTGAACCCCTGTTCCCACCGGAAAGACAATGAAGATGACAGCGTGGACATTGGCGCGCCAAGCCGCGAGCCTCATGCGGCTCTCCACTTCCAGATCCGCCGGCCTCATCCAGCGCCGCCGCCGTAAGTTTATCACTCTCCTCTTCCCACCGGAAAATCTCGTGACATCATATTCTATTAACATTCGCACCAATTATTTATGTTTTTTTAATAAAAAAATTAATGTTGTCTTTGGAATGCTGGGGCAACTGATTTGTAATTATTAATTTGTTTATTTGTGCATTTATATTTTGTTCGTCATCTACTGTGCAGATCATCACGAACAAGCCGGCGGCGGTGGAAGTAAGTTTATCGCTCTCATGTTTTTTCTGTGATTGACTGAAAATCTCGTGACAATGACATCATATCCTACTATTAACATTCGCACCAATTATTTATGTTTTTTTATAAGATATTTAATGTTGTGTTTGGAATACTAGGGCAACTGATTTGTAATATATTTATTTATTTGTGCATTTGTTCGTCATCTACTGTGCAGATCATTACGAACAAGCCGACGGTGGCGGTAAGTTTATCGCTCTCCTGTTTTGAAAATCTCATGGCATCAGATCCTATAAACATCGGCACCAATTATTTATGTTTTTTAATTAAAAAATAATAATGTTATGTTTGGAATACTAGGGCAATTGTTGTGATTGATTGATTTATTTGTGCATTTGTTTGTCATTTACTATGCAGATCACCACGACAATGCACATCATCACGGTAAGTTAATCACTCTCCTGTTTCCTCTAATTTACTGAAAATCCCGTTCGCACAGATTATTTGTGTTTACTTTATAAATATTTTATGTTATGTATGGAATACTAGGGCAATTGATTTATTTGTGCATTTTTTGTCATTTACTATGCAGATCATCATGGCCATCCACACTATCACGGTAAGTTAATCACTCTCCTGTTTTCTCTAATTGACTGAAAATTCTGTGACATCAGATCCTATTAACATTTGCACCAATTATTTATGCTTTTTTTTGTAAAATATTTAATGTTATGTTTGGAATACTTCTTTGTTTAATGTTATTTCTGTAAGATATTTCTGTTATTGACTGAAAATCTTGTGACATCATATCCTATTAACAATCGCACCAATTATTTATGTTTTTTTGTGTAAGATATTTAATGTTATGTTTGGAATACTAGGGCAACTGATCTGTAATTTATTTATTTATTTGTGCATTTGTTCATCTTCTATGCAGATCATCACGAACAAGCCGACGGTGGCGGTAAGTTTATCGCTCTCCTATTTTCTGTAATTGACTGAAAATCCCGTGACATCAAATCCGATAAACATTGGCACCCATTATGTTTTTTTAATAATTTTTTTTGATGTCATGTTTGGACTACTAGGGCATTTGTTGTCTAGGGCATTTGTTGTAATTGATTGATTTATTTGTGCATTTGTTTGTCATTTACTATGCAGATCATCACGGCAATGCATATCATCATGGTAAGTTAATCACTCTCCTATTTTCTCTAATTTACTGAAAATCTCGTGACATCAGATCCTATTAACATTCGCACGGATTATTTGTGTTTTCCTTATAAATATTTAATGTTATGTTTGCAATACTAGGGTAATTGATTTATTGGTGCATTTTTTGTCATTTACTATGCAGATCACGGTAAGTTTACCGCTCTCATGTTTTCTGTAATTGACTGAAAATCTCGTGACATCAGATCCGATAAACATTGGCACCATTTAGGTTTTTTTAATTAAAAAAATTAATGTTATGTTTGGACTAGGGTATTTGTTGTAATTGATTGATTTATTTGTGCATTTGTTTGTCATTTACTATGCAGATCATCATGGCAATGCATATCATCACGGTAAGTTAATCACTCTCCTGTTTTCTCTAATTTACTGAAAATCTCGTGACATCAGATCCTATTAACATTCGTACGGACTATTTGTGTTTACTTTATAAATATTTAATGTTATGTTTGGAATACTAGGGCAATTGATTTATTTGTGTTTTTTTTGTCATTTACTATGCAGATCATCATGGCCATCCACACCATCACGGTAAGTTAATCGCTCTCCTGTTTTCTGTAATTGACTGAAAATCTCGTGACATCAGATCCGATAAACATTAGCACCAATAATTTATGTTTTTTATTTAAAAATAGTGTTATGTTTGGAATACTAGGGCAATTGATTGATTTATTTGTGCATTTGTTCGTCATTTACTATGCAGATTTTTATAACAGCTATTATTTTGATAGTGATAATGATGGTTATTATTATTATGATTCATCACCGGGGGTCAATTTTTGGGAGGATCCGCTGAGTCCTGGCAATTGGAAAGGTTGGCAGGTTAGTTTCCCTTCAATTTCCCCTGCTTTATTGCTAATCTGTTCATTTACATTTTTGCCGCTGAAAAGTAGGTTTGAATAGGTTTTTGTGTGTCCCATGGTAAGTAGATAGCGTGATTGTGCTAAACTTTCCTCATTAGAGATGAGAATGCAAGCTTGTTTCTTAGTAGTGAAATTAATGCTATTGTTTTCTAGCTCACATAGGCCAAAGTATATCAATTTTGAAGCTCACATGGGCCATAGTATTAGTATCGATTTTCATACTTCAGGTTTACCAGCCATGAAGCAAGGCTATGAGAACCTCGAACTGTTTTTGCATTAGCAACGTCCGGATGAGATGACAGGTGTCCTAGCATGATATGTTTGTTGTTTCTGCCACTTTTGGTCTGGTCTCATATGTGGCTTTGTATGCTGTCGCTCAGAGCAGCTTCAACTCGTTTTTCAAACTTCTCTTCTATCCGTCTAATTTTGGAGTGATAATATTCCCATTAGTGGTTGTGAATAATCTCAGGCTGATCAGGATGTTTGGTTTCTTGCAGAGTTTCATTATTTTTGCTTCTGCCTATGGATTATGCATCTATAGCAGTTTCAAGATGGGAGAGAGACACAGGTAATGAGTTCATCTGTTAAAAGTTCAATCGTTAAGAGTTCGTGGTTCAATGTTTACTGTTCTTTTTCTCCTTCTGGTTTTCTCATCATCGATCTGTAAAGCATAGTTCGTTGGGTGATCAGCAGCATCATTTTGGATTCTAATTGACCGAGGGACCGTTTTAAAGCATGTTTATCTAATTTGTTGAAGCTTTCTTCCCTTCTCCTGCACAGAGATGAGGAGGCTGAGGCTAAGGCTAGGATTAAGGCTCAGGAGGCTGAGGGCAGACGCAGACGCAGACGCAGCCGCATATGAAGTTCGTGATCTTTTATTAGGCAATCAATTATGGATATTGTATGTGAACCTCTGAATGCAAAAGTCTGCTGTCAAAACTTTATTTTTGCTAGACCAATCTTAAGTAAGAACTGTACTCGGGCATATGTTCTATAATCATGTCCAACTTCGGTTGATAATTCAGTGTGTGTGATATATTAGTATTTTGTTTGGTGGATGCTATAACAAGCCAATTACTGCTCACAACAAAAAACAAAATCTTCACATAAAGAAAGGGTACGGATTTACTGGAGAAAAATCTACAGTACTCGTATTACAATTCTACATGTTGGAGTTGAGTTTTATCCACAGAATGTCAAAATTGTACATGTGCCATTCGGATACCACATTTTATAGATAAGCACCACGGAAGTTGCAGGACCGCTTTATTGTATGTGCACAGAATATTGTCCATTTAACACACCCAAATATGGCAGCATTTGGCATTTGGTTCTCTCCTCAAGAGGCAAAAACTGTCTCCGTAGATGATACTACTGAGTGACAACACATCCGTTAAAGAAGATTTCCGAAGAAAAGAGCGCACGTAAACATACTCTTAAGAGTAAACTCATTCTCGTGAGCAACGCCAAAAATGCAATGCTGTGTAAGACCATAGTAAATTTTAACGTGTTCCCGGAACTAAGCAAGCAGTTGAGACAGGGTCTTCTTACCAAATGTCATGACGATGACCATCTCAGTCAACGTCTTTTACTTCAGCCTCAACATCAACAATTGCTTTGGATGAGTCATTTACTGCAAAAACCAAATAATTTGTTCTCACGCTTCAATGGCTCCATGTTGAAATTGATAGATATGGAATCAGAGAGTCGCACCTTTTTTTGAACCAGATAAGAAATCTGAAAATGCTTCTTCAAAAGTCGCCGGTTGGTTTGAAAACTTCACGGGATCACTCACAAACTTATTTCCAACCACTAAGACAATGAAACCGAAGCTCAGGAATGGGAGTTTGACAAACCAAAGTAGATTACATAGCTACAAATCCACATTACCCTAGGAGACAAAACAGAGAAGAAAAGACTAAGACATAATCGGTTGTCACCTGAAAATGGTTGAGTGCAAAAAGGACAAAGCTGTACATCATCATTAAGGGTTGACCTGTAAATTGTGAAACAAGGCGATCAAAGAATGTGATGCATATACATTTCATCACTCCTGCAACTAGTAGTATTGATAGTAAAGGGTTCTGGTCCGACATACTTGAAAACTTGAAAACTATTTCCACAGTTTGGACACTGCAAACATAACAAGAAAGTGGAATCAGTTATGCAGAAGACAATATTATGAAGCCCCGAAAGCGGGTATATTTAACATACCAAAATTAGTAAAGCATTCTCATTGCAACTACTTTGAACCTTAAAGAAACTTTCAGGTAAGATTCAGACATTGAGGCATCAAACAAAGAGCTTTTCTGCCAAAAAAATCATATAAGTAGCCCTTTTTTTAATAGCTGAAAGTGATTGAGATGAATTGCATATACTCCTTTCTTGCTATTCATAGCATTCACAATGGAAAAATAATTTAAAATAAAGAAAGTGGCACACCTACTCAATTAACCTTTTTAAAACCAAAATTCAACTCTACCATTGATGCATAAAAGTTGACATTTTGATCACTAAACACAATTAATGAGTAGACTAAGCACTCGGAAGAACAAGTTAATCACTAAAACGCATGTTCATAGATAAAATAAACCTTTTCTGAAAGGCTTATTCTTCCGTGGGCTACGAAAGTGAGGACAATTCAGGAAAAAACTAAAGCACAAAGTTTTCTCACCTCACTTTGAACAATATCCCTTCCAGCCCACCAGATAAACGCTCCAAATCCCAAAACTGGTAGCACAATAACAAGCAACTGACACGAACAACGACAAGCATATCAACATCCAAAATGCAGAAATACACAACACAATGATGCTTTAAAAATTCAAATTCAAACGAATCACCAAAACATTTCGTCAAGGGGTAGATCACAAAAAAAGAGTGCATCCTAATCTCCTGCATGTCGTTACAAGGATTAATCCCAAGGATTGAAACTTTATCAGTCTTCATTCTTCAAGACATCATATAGTTCATACATGTCTCTAAGCACATAAACACAAGATGAAATAAACAAACACCATAACCAGCGTTCTTTCTTAGCTAACTCTTAACTCAAATTTAGTCCAATTCAATACAGTTTAGCTGTTATCAGTAAAACTTGATCAAGAATTCATTTCAGTCTATCCAGTTCAATTCAGATCAGCTGTTATCGGTAAAACTTGATCAAGAATTCAATTCAGTCACAAACAGAAGACATGCATAAACACAAGCATTTTAACAAACATGAAATATGCATAAAGAAAGTGGTATATACCCAGAGAGAAACAATGGTATCCAGAACCCAACCAAGCTGCCCAGACAAAGTAAGGTAAGTGAGCCCAATAGCTACAATAAGATTCCCCACCACTCTAGAATCCATCCCACCATCTTTCCCCCCGCCGCCGCCATTGAATCCAAACCCATTAACTACCACCGCCCTCCGCCGCCCTTTATCCCTGTAGCCAACCAAAAACGCCTCTTTCTCCCATTGGATGATTCTTTTTGAAAAATTCCAAGAATTCAATGGCTGGGGCGGTTTGTAGCTCAGCCCACAAAAGCTATGCTTCCTTGAAGAATCGTGGGGCGGCGGAGGCAGGTTTAAGGCTGAGAAATTGCTTGGAATCTGCAGGAATGCTGCTGCCATGGCGGATTTCGATGTGATCAAGATTGGGTGTTCATGTTGCAGTATCGCAAGACTGAGGCATTAAATGGATAAAATGTATACTTGTACTTGTAAATCCATAGAGCTTCTAGAGGTTTTGATTATGTGCAAGACGTTGACGCCATCCCAATCCCACCATTCACCATTGCCAGATGTTTATCCTTCCGTGTACTAATTGTGGCCCACGATTTAAACACTCCCAATTTCCCACGATAAGATGTTGGGATTGTGTGTTAAGGGTTCACTACTTTTGAATCAAATGCTCTAGTAATCCAGCATGGAGTTACTCTGGTTCTCTATTTATTTCTCTTTTTTTAAACATTTTCTAACTCATGTTTCACTATTGATAACTTTAGTTGTGTCTAATAGCAAACAATAAAATTTGACTTTTCAAAAACTACACATTACGGTGAATCTAAAAACATCTCACATGATGTCTGTTATTGTATATAACAAACATTATCAATGACCAAACATGCCATAAAAAATTGCGGTCAAATGAGACCATAAACAAGGGACCGGATGGAGTATGTTTTTGCAATTAATGTTGGCTAATAGTGAAATGACTAAAAGATTATCGAATTTCATTCGATTAGAAAAGGGAAACGATATTCACATAACGCTTAACTCTTCTTAATATAATCCCAAAACTTTTGAAATGGTCGAAATACCATCAAATTGTACTAAACTTGCGATTAACGCTATTTAAAGTCATTCAATGTGAAAATGACTTAAAAATCTATTGAATTTAATTTGTTAAAATTTTTAGAAAAATGATCATCATTTCTCTACTTAATATTTTCGCCATATCACTTATCGAATGCCATTTACATACAATTGAATTCAGGTTGTCCATCAATTTTAAAACACCTGAAGAGAAATGGTCAACAAGCCAGGATATATGAGTTTAGAAGAGTAGTAGGCCAACATAACGCGAACCATCACTTTAACAATGAGGCATCATAATTTCCAGCATCCTTATCATCTTTCTTTGAGAATTCAATGTCGTCGTTACACTATCGGATGTTGTCTTTGGAGAACTTATCTGGCGGGACCAATTCAGTTGAAGGAGTCAGCGATCGTCGAGGCTTTCTGCTTCTCTATTCTTCACACGACATAGAAAGCGAGGAAAATATCTTATCTGCAATGGTGGTGGTGTTGAAATCAATGGACACAGCTCTTAAACAATGGTGATTTGGGGTGGTTCTAGCTCAAGGGAAGGAATGCAAAGTAAACGAAGACTACGAGTGCTGCTCCACCATTCTATGCATGTGGTGTTTGTTAGGAGCACTTGAAATAGTCCAAAGGCGATCGCTGCTCGCTCTCAGTAGCTCATACCAACCGACACAACATCCATCATATGAGAGGTAAGTCACGGTAGCCCAGCGCCAGGACCCAGTGGCTAGTTCATACTCGGTGCTCACCAGGGACCCCGAAGCACCCCTTGGCTTACAAGCAAGCCAAGTTAGCCCAGGCCTTCCCCACACGGTAGCTGCCAAGCTTCGAACCCGGGGTATTCCAAATCCCACCACTGCCCCAACCGCTGGAGTACACTCGTGGGTGTGGAGCACTTGAAATCTTCAGCAGAGACATGGAGGGAAAGAGGATCAATAGTGACGGGAAGAGAGGAAGGGGACAAGTGGGGGAAGAGGATGGTAGCACGAGAAAGAGGATGATGTGTGGCATTGTAAAGTTGATGTTGATGTGATGAATCAATATAAAGGTGTTTTTGAGTTGGATGACGTTGGACGCTGGAGGTGGGTGATGCATGCACTATTGTGGGAATGTTGGTGGTGGTTGAAACCAATGAGTTAGAGTAACCAAACAAGTAAGGTTATTTTGGTCATTTGATGTTTTGAAACGGGTTAAGCTATAACTTTTACGCTGGTCAATGGTTATAGTACTCCCTCCGTCCCAACAAAAATGGTGCACTTTTTTTTTCCACGGTTTTCAATTATCATATTTGACTATGGTCATCAATATTTCTAGCTACATATAATAATTATGCTTAAAAATTATATTTAGAAAATAGATACTAAGATGAATCTAACAATATTTCAAATGATATTTTTATTATGTATATATTAAATTATATTTAGGGTTAAAGTTTGCAAAGTTTGACTTGAAAAAAAGTAAATGTGCCATTTTTAATGGGACGGAGGGAGTATCACTTTTAAAAAATGTAAGGCACTTTCAAAAGAACTGGAGGTCTTATTTTCCGTTAGGAAAAAATTACCTTACCAAGGATATTCTGGCGGTTACATTGCCTCTCCACTAAATTTTAAATCAACACCGATCAACGGTCTGATGGGTTATAAGTTATTCAAACCAAAATGTCAATCAACAGTTATATGAGTAATTTTAAAAAATATATTAGCACATAAATATAAATATTGTATTATATAAGTTAAAACAAGTAATAATGTGTATTTGAATGTGAAAATATTTATAAAAAAAGCATAATATAAAAATACATTTTAAAATGTTTAAATTTAGCAGTATAAAATTTAACAAATGCAATGTATAAGTTAAAAAATACAGTAACATGCCCATAACTTATGGACATGAAAACCTACTTCTCTATTAATAACAAGGGTAACATGATTATAATTTATATGGACAGCTTTTGATGGAGACAGGGGCGGATCTACTTTGTGTCATGGAGTAACCATGGTTACCCCATGGAAAAAAAATAGGGGGACTTAGTATTTGGTTACCCCATGTAAATTTTTAAATGTTTACCATTAATATTAAGTATATATCTATTT
>JAULKK010285357.1:0-13889 GCA_032355705.1 Rubia peregrina
AGCAGCCTAGTAAGGTCATCATGATTTGGTGATCTCAAGTATTCGTCACCAAATACTTCAACTACTGCTTTGATGAAGTGTCTGAAACTTTTTATGGCCGTGCTTTTGCCAATTTGAACATACTTATCTGTGTAATCAGCAGCAACACCATATGCAAGCATTCGAAAAGCGGATGTAACCTTCTGAAGGGATGATAAACCGAGACGGCCCGCAGCATTCCTTTTTTGAACAAAATAACTATCATGTTCCACCACGGCATCATGAATTCAAAGAAAAAGATCCCGCTTCATCCTAAACCTCGTACGAAAGTAACGAGGACCATACTTTGGACGATCAACAAAATAGTCACGATATAGCCTCTCATGACCCTCCTTCAACTCTCTGTCAATAACATCATGACCCATAACCGAACCTCGACGCCATTTTCTTGTACTCTTCTCAATAGATTCTTCTTCTTTTATGTGAAGACTCAAAACTTCTTCGTATTCTTCTTCAATGTCATCTGCACCATATAAGTGCATATCACGTAAAAAAGAACGAGCCATAGAATAAAATGTAGAATGTTATAAATTTGAAGAGATGTGAATAAGTATGAGAGTGTAGGTGACTCTATTTATAGACATAGTAGAACCAACTAGACTTTAAAATCTAGCTGTTATTTTAAAAAGTAATAATAATTATTATGTTAATCAATAACAAAGAAATGAGGTTTAAAAAAGCCGTTATTAGCCGTTAGTACCAAATGAAGAATTATTAGTTTGAATCCCTATTAATAAAAGTCAGAAATGAAGAAATTAGCCGTTACCAAATGAATAAATTAGCCGTTAACGAGTGAAGAAATTAGCCGTATCAACTCATGTTTAATGCAGATATCCTCTTTCCAAAATTAGCCGTTATTAGTTTGACAATTAAGTTAATAAAGGTTTATCATTATTATGTTAATAAATGTAAGGTTCCCTAAAATAGAGAATCTGTTGGAGATGAACATAAAAAATATAGGGAATATGAGTTTTGAATCCCTATTTTGTAGAAAGTTTTAGGGAAGCTGTTGGACTTGCTCTAATGAGACATGAAATGCATGTTTTCTTAGAACATTTAACATATCTTTTACTATGTTTTTGTTGGTGGATAGTTATATATAGATAGGTTTTGCACAATAGGGAGTTAAAACCACCTTCTTTAGTTTTCTTGTTTAACTTTGTAAGCCAATTATAGATCTAATGGGATTTTCCCTTATGAGTATCTAGTTCCCTTTTTGTGAGCTTCAAATTGTATATCCCTCGTGAGAGAAGGCCAACTGCAAGAATGGTAGTAGATTAAAGGCCAATCGTGAGATTGGTAGAAGGATGAAAGTCATTGAGCTAAATAGTGGAAGATCGTAGAGTGCAGAAGAAGGAAGGTATAAAGTCCTGAAAAACTCAAGAGGCACAGACCGTGCAGTTTGGCTTAGACCGTGCCATCAGAAGCAACCAAGATTAAATCCAGCATATGGGTCGTACAAAATGGCACGAACCTTACTCTGAAGGAAGGCAAGAACGGACCCAGGATTATCATTGATCAAAGGAAATTCCTGGAAACTCCTTTAAAAGGGACCAATAAAGGTGGTTCTTATCTGCCTTTGAACACGGTGGATGAACCACCTTTGAGGAGTTCCGAGTTTGGAACTCTTGTTGGTTCCTCGAGGCTTGTTTGCCAGTTCCAATATCAGAACTACTAGAAGTTTTGGCACTGGCACCTGTTTCTGGGCTTTGAATTCAGTTCCTAATTCATACTTAAGATCCATTTCTCTTTTGGATTTCGACGTGTTGAATCAATTTAATTGATAATTAGTTTCTGAATTCGGAACTTGTGTCACGCCTGTAGTTCCAATTTTGGAACTGATATGTCAGCTCTATAGAAAAAAGACACAAACAGGTAGGAGGATAGTTCCAAACTCGGAACATATTTGAACAGTGAAGTAAAAAAATTAAATTTCCATGTATATAACCCGAACTTAAATAAAAGCCTCATATAATAGCTCCAATTCATATAGCAATTTAAATATTATGCTAAAGAAACATCAATCTATAGATATGAATACAAATCTCGCACAATTACATTCTGCACATTTCATGTCATCAATAATACACTAGAAATTCTATCCCACAAAATTTTGTACCATGTTTGGATTTACGATATATGCAGATCGGGCATACACTAAATACCTAGACAAGAAATTCCTTGCGATGCTGATATCATCTTGCGAATACGGCTTGTGCACATTTTCAAAAATCCATGAAAATGAAAATATGAATATATGATTATTAAGATGACAAATAATTTTTTAAAGAACAAAACATTAAACTGAAAACTTACTTCATTGATTTTAAGGTAATCCACCCCCGTACATGTTGAACGCAGTGTGCAACGTATAACATTATGTAATAGCCGAACTCCTAAATTTTGCTTGTCTCAACGTCCCGACGAGACTCTTTACCTGTATTGGAAAAAAATTCAAGAGGTTGCTAGAAAGTTGCCCATATCACCCTTTCAAGGGAAGCCTCTGGGACTTATACAAGATTTGAGGCTTTGTGCATTCCCCCGAATGATGATCTTGTAGCGAAGCTTAGGGGCTCCTTTGGGAATGAGCAAAGAGGTTCAGATAGTGATCCCAAGCACCTAAAGTAGCCACATAAGCCCACTCATCATCCTGACCAGACCAAGGACTAGCCTCAGTAGCCATGGGCGTCACCACATCATTACTTCGAGGAGCATGCTCAGCAAATCATAGCCACACCGCACCGTGTAACAACTCCAATTAATACAACAATATATAGACTATGCTAACCAATCATCAGTCTATAGATAGGAATAGAAATATTGCAAATTCTATTCCACGAAATACACGATATGATCATCCAAACTAACAAAAATCAATGGACTACGCTAACGAAGCAACAATATATAGATAGGAATAGAAATCTATCAAATTATATTCCGCAAATTTCACATCATCAATAATACACTAGAAATTCTTTTCCACATAGTTCTATACCATGTTTGAGTTTCCGATATATGTGTATTGGGCGTGCACTAAATACCTAGATAAGAAATTCCTAGCGACGTTGATATCATCTTGTGAATACGGCTTGTGCACATTTTCAAAAATCCGTGAGAATGAAAATATGAATATTATGACTTTTATGATTTTTATGATGAAAAATAAGTTTACTCCATCTGTTTCATTGGATGTGACACACTTTCCTTTTATGGTTGTTTTTGTGAATTTGACACACTTTCCTTTTATGGAAAGATTCCTTCAATTCCTTCAATTCCTTCAACTCATTTTACTTTTTCCTTTCTAAATTCAATTTCATCCTCTCATTTCATTCACCTAAAACTATGGTGCCACATCCAACAAAACGGACGTAGTACAAAGGACAAAACATTCAATTGAAAACTTACTTCATCGGTTTCTAGGTAATCCACCTCCGTACATGTTGAGCGCACTGCGCAACGTATACCGTTATATAATAGTTGCACTCCCAACTTTTACTTGTCTCTTGTACAGCTTAATGACAACATAAGTAGTAAAAATTAATGTAATTGGTGAGAAAAATTATAGGCCATCATTGGAAGATAATCTCACCTTGATTGAGACTATGTCCAAACCTGTATTAACTGAATCGATTAGATCATTGATGAACACACCCAAAATTTTGGCAAATGACTTTGATGATTGAAATTGCAGCATATCCATCCAATCAACACTTCTTCTCCGGGACAATAAAAATTAATCTCCAATGGTCCCCGGAAGAAATATAAATATAATAATAATGCAAAAAAATAATTTTGGTAATTGAAATGAGTATCTAACCACCACCTCTCAATATTTGGTTCAGTGAATAATTTTTTATCTGTCTGTTCAAGACTTTCACGGATGTAGTTGATCATTTCTTGGACTATACAACAAATTTCTTATGTCATCACATGGTATATATATCCTACCCAACCTTTGTCCTTTTGATTCGCAAAGTGATCTGCCTCCCCTCTGGGTCGTTAACTAGGCATCAATTAACTCGAGGAGTGGCTCATAATCAAAGATAAGAGGTTTGTTTGTTGCTCCCATTCCTTTTACTAAGCTACCTAGAGGGTAGATAGTGGCAAGACTGGAGTCGTCCACAGAGATGTTAGGTATCTAAAAGTTAACTACACACAGCTGCAGTCGGGTCGTCAATTCGATCACATGTTAGGAATTGCTAATATTGCAAGATAGGTTTTTGGGGAATTTTATCTAACAACTACGAACGTGCAAAAACACAAGAGAGTAAAACTATAAATCGCTGGCACTTGGGGAATATTCATGTAACATGACCGATAATATGTTTTGATCCTAGATTCAATCACATTCAAGACATATAAACATATCCAAGGAGTGGGGAAGGAAGTGCGTGAGCCCGAGAAGAAAATCTTGCAAGAGGATGACTTGATTGTGGAAAGCAACAAGACCAACTTGGAGGAGCATGAGATGGTTGTAGAGGAGGATCCCGTCAAAAAGCTTCCCACACCCAAGGTAAGGGTGATCCCTCCACCACCTTTCCCTAGCGCACTTAGAGGAAAACCGAAGGTGACAACCAAAGATGCATACTGTCGTAAAATCTTCTAGAAGGATGAGGTTAGCGTTCCAATTTTGGATTTTTTTAGCATATTCCTTTTTATGCTAAATTCTTGAAAGTTCCATGCACTAAAAAGAGGAATAAACCAATTAGGAAGGTAGGAAAATTGAAAATAGGGGGAGTGGTTACTCTAAATCATAGGAACTTTCCCAAGAAATGTGATGACCCTGTGATGTTCTCAATTCCCATCTCCTTAGGTGGAAAATTGGTGAAAAATGCTATGATTGACTTAGGAGCATCTATTAATGTGATCCATTCTAGCCTTTATGAAAACCTAGACATAGGTGAGCTTAAGGAAACTAGGGTAATTGTCCAATTAGCCGATCACATCCAAGCTAGCCCTCGAGGTTTAGTTCAGAACGTAATGGTTAGAGTAGGCAATTTAGTGTTTCCGGTGGACTTCTTTGTCCTTGACGTAGTGCATGATTGTGGCGCACCCTCAAATTTTTTGGGGAGACCTTTTCTAAAAATGTCAACGACTAAGATAGATGTTTATTTGGGGACACTAACCCTAAAGGATGACATTGATAAGGTGGGATTTGATATTTATAAATCTAAGCATGATTCACCTAGTTCCCCTCTTATGTGCAAAAGGCATTACTTTGTCTGATGAACTTGCTCAATGTGAAAAATCTTGCATGATTGATGATGATGATTGCCTAGATGAGATTCTTGATGATAATGAGAATGATTGACTAAATGAGATTTTTGATGATGATGATACTGATGAAGGGAATCATACTTTGCACTTCAATTGTGATGATCATGCCGATGAGACTTATGCTTTGCATGATGTTAGTGATTACATGTTTATCTTGGATTGTTTTTCTATTCTAACTGACATGCAGTGGTTAGTGAAGATTGGCGAGGATGTAAAACCTCTATGAACACCCATTAAACCCTAGGAAATAGCTAAGGACTCGACATTGGTTAGGTATGGACATTCAATCTCTATAACGAGCAAATTGCATAAAGGTAAGGATGGCACTTTGTGGAGACCTCACCACAAAGATATCATCATGGGTGGAGTTACCGATGGTTACTTAGGAGACCCAATGGTAGGTTATTTTTTTATTGTTGTTTGGACGACAATAAATATGCGGTGCTCTTTCTTTCTTTGTTTTGATGTTTTTCAGTTGATAGAATTTGCATGTTTTTGTGTGCGAAAATGGATCTTTGGGTGAAATTCTTAATGATTGATAAGTTTGAATTCAAATCTCGTGTTTTGAAGTTGAAAGGAAATAGAACTTGTTGTGTGACAAAGCTTTTCAAAAAAGAGAGAGGAGAAACTAGGGAAACAAGACCCTATTCACAAGCAGCCTCATGCCAACACCCCCCCTCCCGCACAAAGCAGCTTCGTGTCAGGACTCCCTCAACATAAGCCATCCTCATGCCAGGCCTCCAAAACAAAGGGCTCCAGGTGGCACACTTATCTCAGGCCTCGTGTGGAACTGTAGGTGGGTAAAAAATGTAGATTTTTTTTAAAAAAAGTAAAAAACATGCATTTTTGGCCCATCAATTCAGCAAATCTTTTGTTCCCTAGAACTTTTTATGTAAGTAGTACTATACTTAACATCACCACCTCCCTTAGGCATTAATTAATTGGTACTTTTTTACTTTAGAGTTTCTATTTTCACATATGTCATCCTTATCTCCTTTGTACCTCCCTTCTAAATCAACTTCTTTTAGAGAAGCATGAATTGCTGAAAATAAGGGTTCATAGTACATTCCCATACTCATAGGAATTATTTAGCTCATTCAAGTACCTCAAGAACACTCACTCTCACTTCATCTTGGAGAAGCTCTAAAATTGAAGTTTTTTCTCTTAAAAATTAGCATTTTTGCTTCTTCTTGTGTGGGTTTTTTCAACTCTTAGCTTCAAATTCTAGGTAATCCTTTGAGCTTTATGTTTACTTTCTTTATTTAGCATGACGGTGTTGTGATGAAAAGTTTGAATCTCAAAAAATTGATGTGTTTTTGGGAAATTATTTGGGTTATATGAGTGATCTTGTGTTGAACTATGTGTGGGGGAAGTATATGTTCTTGTGCTAATATGATATGATCTTCATTGATTGTTGTTTTTAAGAGGAATGATTATTGATTGGATGATCTTTTTGATGGGATGCTATGATTTTCCATGAGTGTTTTGTTTAGGAATAATGATTCTTGATTGAATAGCCTTTATGTTGAAGTAACATGCTTTGGAATTTGTTGGCTATTTAGAAAAAAAGTGTTCTTCCTGAATGATACTTAATGCATGCCTTTTTTTATTCCTGCATTACCACCTCTTTCTTGATTGTAATAGAATGGCTCCAAAGAGAACTAGCCTGGAAAAGAGAACAACTTCCCAAAGTGACAAAGGGAAGAAGTCGGTCAAGGTTAGGAGATGAGAGCCGAAACCTTACCTTCCTCCTAACCCGCCTTTGTTGTTGAGGAGTTCGTGGGATTGACCACCATTTTGGGAGTGTGGCCTGGAGATGGAGATGCTTGAATTTCCCAAAGGGGAACATATTGGAGACAAAGTTTGCATGCAAGGAGACCTTGATAGCTCTACGTCTACTTGATCCCGTTGCTTATTTGCTAAGCCGAATATTCCTAAAGGGTTTCTTAGACAAGCATTCCAAGACTTACATAAGGTGAACTTTAAAGTTTTTGGCAACCTTAGAGCAAGCAACGAACAATTATGGAAGAAGGGTCATCTATTTACACTTGAATCGAGACATTGCTAAAGCATTCGAGGGGAAGTAAGGGGAAAGAATTCCTGAGGACACACCGACAAGGCCTTCCATTTTTATCGAACAATTTCTGGATAATTCATTTGGGCACAGAGAGGAAGCATTTATGCAAGAGTACTGCAATTGTTCATCCAGTATTGCGGTATATCTAGCGACTCTTGGCCACAGGGGTATTCTGCCATGAAGAGATCTCATAGTGCCTCGGTTTGGACGTCCAAGTCCTTTAGGAGATGACTCCAGAGAGGAATTTCTACCCCGATATGGTGGGGGCCTTCGTGGAAGAATGTTTAGCTGCGAGAAACAAGAAATGTGGCAAGATACCAATGGGAGGCATGATCGGACTCTTAGCCTAACATTTGGGGAATCCAGTTCCTTCTCCATTTGCATTGGCGAACTTAGGTCGTTCGTAGATGAGGTGCAATATGGAAAATTTATCACGAGCTTCAATGATTGCTACAAACCACCTTGGAGGATCGGTTCATTTGGTTGTATAGTGGCTCTACAATTTGTAGCTTCTTAGTCTTTCCACAAACGGAGTGCACCGCTATGAACCAAGATACTCTATTGGAGGACTTGTTTCTAGAACCCTATCTCTGGTTTAAGAAACACTTTTACATAGTCTTATCAAGCCCGGACATGGGCAATGAGGAAGAGAATGGTGAGATTCCATCAAGGGCACCACCTACCTGCACTCACCGTCCCACAGACTTCCTTTACCTACTGTGCACTTTTGGGGAATAACTTGAAAGTTCTACCCAAATGGTGCAAGAGGTTAGTCACGGGGTAAGAGGGATACCTTAACAATTGGAGGAGTTTGGGACTAGGTTAGACTCTATGGATGTGAACATGAAAGTTTGGGAATATAGGTTGGACTCCATCGAGCGGGAAGTGGAGGAGTTCGCTATTGCGGATGAGAGGGCGGATGTCCAAGAGGAGGCTATCAGGCACTTGATGATGAGATTCTATATCTCAAGGATGGATGGTTTTCAGGACGTTATTCCTATGGAGAGGCAGAAAATGAAACATGAAGAAAGGAGGAGGAAACGCGAGACAATGCTCTTGAGGGCGGACCATTCGGGGTCACATGAGTGAGTTTCACTACTTTAATCTTTGTTAGTTATGATTTCTATTGTTTCATTCCATTGGGGACAATGAAAATTTCAAGTGTGCGGGAGGGAGTTTTTCATCTTGAGATTCCTTTGTATTTTTATGTCGTTATGTTAGGGGATGCACTTTGGTGGTGTGCTTTGATCCTTTGGGTGTTATATTTTTGTGTTGGGATGTTTTTAGTGGGGTAATTTTTTATTTTGCTTATCTTGCGTTACTAAAAAAATTACTAAACATTTTGCGTTACTAAAAAAATTAAAATTTTTGAAAAAATGAAAAAATATATATATACCCGGCTAAGTAAAAAACCCGAAAGGGCGACTTAGGTAAAGATGGGAAAAGCACGGATAGGTAGAAAGACCTAGGACAAAATAAGAAGCAAGGCCCAATTAGGTTGAAAAACCTAGGCAAAAATGAGAGGCCGGTGTGGAAAAAGGTGAGTGGTGAGCTCAATATGTGTGAATGCTAGGATGAAACCCCGAAAGGACTCCTAGGAAAAATGAGAGAAATTGAGAGAAAATGGAAACTTCAAAAGGAAACATCTCTTGGATTTTCATTGGAGGATTCTTTAGGAAAACTGGGTTTGGCTTCGCACTTTTCACATATGCATTTTGCCTTTTGTTGGATTGAATTTTGGTGGATATGCTACTTTAGCATCTTCGGGGAGAGTGAGAATTGTGAGATTCTTACAATCTTTGGGGGAAATAGAGCAGTTTAGGAATAAAGTTGAATGTGTTGGTTAAATTATCTTTCCATGCTATATTCTTCTTGGATATTTTCTCATTTTAGTTTACTTGAGGACGAGTAAAGGTTTAAGTGTGGAGGGATTGATGTGCACCTTATTTCATGTTTTAACAAATGCATTTGACACATTTATTATTATGTTTTGTTTGGTTGATTGATAGTTTTAGTTACGTTTACATGACAAAAATTTTATATTAGCATTGTTGGTTTTCCTATCTGAATCTTGAGTTTTGTAGACGTAATTGAATCTAATGGACACTTTATCCTCACGAGCCCCTAGATCTTCTTTTGTGAGATTACTAGTAGGTTGTTCGTGAGGACTTCGACATTATTTCATAGAAGGCCATCCGCGAGGGTGGTCGAATATATTTGAAGGCCATTTCCAATGAGGGTAGTAGACAGAAGGCCACAAAGCAAAATTATGGTAGTAGATAGTAATGAGCTGGAAAAGTCATAGTTAGAGTTCAATAATGTTGAAAATGGAACAATGATATCAATCATCTCGGATCGGCCGACTGGATGACCGACTAGCACCTACTGGCACCAGCCGGCCGACTCGACATGGACTAAGCCTTCTAGCATGGCTGCCTGAGAGAGGCCTGGCACAGTCCGTGCCTTCCAGCACGATCGTGCCACACCCTCTTAGCACGGACCATTTGATGCATTCCATCCCATGCCACCCCAATCCTTCGTGAGGCTAAGTATGGACACAGACCAAGCTCTTTTACACTGTCTGTGTCATTTCAACTCTAAAAATATGAAGACTAATGCACGGGGGTGCAAAGAACGACATGGACCACATCGTTCAACTGATCAAGAAATGCTTCCATCCGAAGGCCAGCGCCAAACGACACGGGCTGCACGATTCAGAAGTTTAAAATGGAGTACCAGCCGGTGGCCCGTGCCAGCCAATGTGGCTCATGTTATCATAAGGGTACATGGCCGTGCCAGACCAACCAGCCAATGTCAGCACGAGGCTACACGGTCCTTGCCAAGGAAGCCGACCCATGTCAGCACAAGGCTAGCACTGCCGTACCAAATGACACGGGTCATGCCAGCCCACAACTGGAATGACCGTGCCCGATTGCACGGTCCGTGTCGTTTGCGGCTGCTAGGGTTTTTTTGGCATATTTTACAGCTTTATCGAGGACCAATTCCTACTACTATATATATCAACTTATGTCTACTAGGGTTTTATTTTATGCTCATTTTAGACTCTTATGAGTAGGGTAGAGTGAGAAAGAAGCTCTTCCTTCTCTTAAAAATCTTGTATCTTCTTCTCTGATTTTCTTTTGCACAAAGGCATTGAATCCAATGAAATCTTTGGGTTCAATGCTTACGAAGTGGTTAATTAACTTGGGGTATGCATTTGTATTCATGATTTGGTGTTTGTTTTAGGAGATTCTATAGATCTACCTATTTCTATGTGTTTATGATTATTATGTTGGCTTGTTTTTCATATTCTTATTACTTACATGATTGTCACACTATGATTGGCACACACCGTAGTCTTCTTTCATGTTGGTGCACTTATTGATATGTCACGGGGAAGGAAACTTAGATGTGCTTGGGGTAACGATAGTTCGGGTTTATATGGGTGTGTGCATATGCATCGCCGAGTCAACGCTACGATCGACCATACTCTAGTCATCGCCAGCAAATTGGCCCTCAAGCTTTATGGATAGAGATAGTGTTAGTAGCAAACTAGGGGTTAGCAACACTAGAGCCATCGATAATGTGCTCCATCCCCTTGTCTCTGTAGGTCTAGGGAGAACCATTCTTGGTGGAGTGTTGGGGATGTAATCGTACAGGAAAGATTCAGATCTGCTTAGTAGGCAGGACCATTGTTGCATTCCTCTGATTACGGAGACGTTGCCGATGGAAGATTACGTGTGCACCCTACGTGACAGGTATGGGAAAGTGTTGACCATCGACCCCACCACGTGTCATAAACACTAGAATAAGTATGTATATCTTGAATGTGATAGAATTGAGAATTGAAACACAACACCGATCATGTTACGTAAATACTCCCCAAGTCCTAGTTTATATAGTTTATTCTGTTGTGATCTTGCATGCTCGTAGTTGTTAGTAACCCCCCCCCCCCAACATGTTTCAGCAATACTAGTTATTCCTGACACGTGGTCTGATTGACGATCTGATCGCGGCTGTGTGTATTTAACTTGTAGATTCCTAGCATCTCTATGGACGACCCCAGTCTTTCTACTATCTATCTCATAGGTAGCATAGTAGTAGGAATAGAAATTTTTTATGTTAGGGAAATGAGTATGTTGTGGTGATGGTCCAATTAATTTTTGACAAGTGTTAAGTGGGTGTATAAAAATAATGGAAAAATAAATAAAACTAACTTTTGACCTCACTCACTTACCACTTGTCAAAAATTTATTGGTCCATCACCCCAACATACTCATTTCCCTAACATATACAATTTTCTCGTAGTAGGAACAGGAGCAACAATACAAATTCAATCTTTGATCCTTGAAACAACATTCTCTCTTTAGTGAGTGCATCTCCCATGAAAAAGGTTTTGTGTTTATTAGAGACACCAGGAGAGGGCAGGTCAAACTCCTAGATAGATTTAAATTAATTACGTGCATGAGATCTGGGATTAGATAATTGATTTTTTTGCTAAATTAGATTTAATCAATTCCCAACACTGTGGCAAAGGGAATGGAATAGGAGCAATCTGTAAGAGACTGCAGGGATGAACAACGAAGATATGGAAAAAGAGGCTGGTTACAGAGTCACAGAGGAGCGTGGCAGCGAGGATGTTCGTGCGTGTGAGATCCACGTGTTGCACGTTGGGGACGATGCATGTAGTTTACGCGCGACTATAACGGGCAACATCGACAAGGGAGATAGCGAAAAGAAATGGTGATAGCGGAAAGAAACAGTGACAGTGAAAAGCAAAGGTGACAGTGCTGGACGACGGTGAATAGCGCCGTCGTGGTGGCGGTGGATGATGGCAAGAGTGGCAGAGTGAGGTTTTGCGTATGAGAGGTGAGATTTAATTTTGTATTTTATTTTTTTCCAAGACTTGCTGAGATTTAATATTATTTGATTGAGTATATAATTAGTAAATGTTTTTTTGGCGTAGTGGTTAATATTCTAAGTGTTGAGGTTGTAGACCTGAGTTTGAGTCTCGCTAAGTCTTAACGTATATGACGAGGGGCCAGTTAAATACTGACACATGACAAGTGAGTGGGATCATAATTTAGTTTTATACTTGTTACTATTTTTTATTCCACTCAATGGCCACGTATCAGTATTTATCTAACCTCTTATCTCCCCACATACAATTCCTCCACACACAAAAACTGGAATGGATCCCTCTTCAACCCCTAGTAGATCCACCCTTCGAGTTGCTTGTATTCTGATGCTTCATTCCAAATTACACTTTCCAATAATCTTTTCAAAAAATATTTAATCATTAAAAAATAGCATTTAAAAAATTATATGTATTATAATAAACATAAAATATTTATGTAATGACATTATTATTTTTATTCTGGTTGAATTTATGGTATTATGCATTTTCTTTAAAAAAATTGAATTGAAGAAAATGTGAAGTTAAGTGGAATAAAATAATTTCTTCTTAAGCTGTTTTTTTCTTCATATCTTGCCTCCATAAGAATTTTATTTGTTTGATTGTGATTATTATAAAGTAGTAACCTCTTATCTCCCCACATACAATTCTCCCACACAAAAATATTGGATTGGAGCCCTCTTCAACCCCTAGTAAATCCATCCTTCGAGTTGCTCGTAATCCAATGCTTCATTCCAAATTACACTTTCCATTAATCTTTGCAAAAAATATTTAATCTTTAAAAATTAGCATTTAAAAAATTATATGTATTATAATAAACATAAAATATTTATGTAATGATATTATTATTTTTATTCTGGTTGAATTTATGGTCGTCTGCATTTTTCTTTAAAATTTTGAATTGAAGACAATGTGAAGTTAAGTGGAATAAAATAACTTCTTCTTAAGCTATTTTTCTTCATGTCTTGCCTCCAATTGACCGACATTGCACGCATTTCTCGCCTATTGACATCGCTTATTATTGTGACTGGCATCGCACATCCCTCTCGCACACATGAATAACCGACGTCGCATGCCTTTCTTGCATACCAACGTTGGTTATTTTCATGATCGTGACCGACTTCGCACATCCCTCTCGCACACATGAACAACTGACGTTGCACGCCTTTCTCGCGTACCAACGTTGGTTATTTTTATGACCGACGTAGCACGTCACCCTCACAGACATGAGATGATAGACATCGCATGCCTTTCTAGTATACATTGTACTTATAAAAGTATATGAATAATTAAATAACACCCTTACCATGCATGATTTAAAATAATTGAATATATATTAATAATTAAATTTATTTTTTAACAAAGCTAAAATTTAATTTTTTTATGCTACTCCATTTTTTTTAATGTGGGAAATTTATTTGGCCTCCCTAGGCATTAAAAAGAAATTAAAAATACAATTTATGTAGCCAAAAGGCTAAGTTTCCATCAGTTTGACAAAAGCCTAAGAGGCATTTGTGTACAAAAAAGGCTTGTAACCTTGAAGCTAAGATCGCTTCACAAAAACTAGTTATACTAGTAATT
>JAULKK010285374.1:0-13461 GCA_032355705.1 Rubia peregrina
TAAGTTAAATAGCAAAGTAGAAGAAATTAAGATAAAAATTTTGAGTTGCATTAATCAGGTAATTAACTTATAACCACTGCAAGTTGCATAATAAATTTTAATATTGCAACTAAAGTCTTTTGCTTTTCTACAATTATAATTCAACCCCGTCTTTCCATAGGCATATGGAAAGACGGTGTTTCCCAATACTTTACCTTTTATAAAATAAATTTGTATAGATTAATGTAATTGTACTTTAATTCAACTTATGATTCATGTAAGATTCGAAACCATTCTTCTCTCATAAGTTCTGGATTTGTTTGGAAGATTGTGAGTTATTTTGAACATAGCAATGATCTTCTGTTTTTCTCTATTTCAAACTTATGTTTATTCTAAAAACAGATTTTAAATTTTACCGTACATTAAAACTTTCCTCACTTATAAATAAAGTGACTTATAAAATGAAATAAATACATATTTATCCAAATTGAATAATGTTGACTTTTATAATTTGAAAGTGATTGTATGCTATCCAATTTTGGATCTCGAGTTAGAGATGAACTCGTATCTATTGTCCAAGCAACAAAAAAAAACCCTTAGACTTTCTATTCTTCACGTCTTCATTTATAAAATGTTTAACACTCAACTGACCTATATTAGCAACAGGGTAAATATACTCTAACCCTTCAGCTTATTAAAAGTGTTATTGCAATTTCGAGTTTTAAAAGTGTCATCTAACCACTTGATCTATAGAAAAAATTTGATCGAAATTTTAATTGAAGATTAATTAGTCTGTGTATATTAATTTATAGAATAATGAGAATATAAACACTTTTTTTAACTATGTAACAATTTGTTGTCATAATAACTCATTCTTAATAACGCAGATTAATTAGTCTTCGTTTGACTATTAAATCTGATAAGTCTAAGAGTTTATTGGCACTTTTAAAAGTACGGGTTCAACTAACACATTGAACAAAGCTAACGGTTACATATGTGTTTATACTTAACAAAATATTACAGGTAACTATTGAAAAGAAAGCCGTTGCTAATTATCCATCGGCTACTAGTTGGGGAGACGATGATCCTTCAGTGTTCTTGATCGAATATGACGGGCAATTGAAGGGTGAATTTCAACTCGTACACGGTTACATGAATGATTATGATTCATCCATATCATCAAAAGTGTTGAATGTAAGTTACATACAACAATATATGCTTCTGTCATTCTTTATAACTATATTTGTTCGTTATAAAATTCATATATTGATTACTGTACATTGGACAGGTCTGTGTATATTAATTTATAGAATAATGAGAATATAAACACCTTTTTTAAAACTATGTAACAATTTATTGTCACAATAACCCATTCTTAACATTCATATTTATGCTCCTATATAAATAGGTATGATTTAGACTTTTAGAAAAAGAAATTGAACCAAGTGAAATGATCCTTTTAAAACCAAGTGTGTTGGAAAGATTGTCAACTTTAGTGTAACTTTAATTTTTGGGTGTTACACTTAATAGGAACACTGGAGGACCTTCATAACAGAGGATGACTTCAAGTTTATTGCACAAAATGGAATGAATACCGTGAGAATCCCAATTGGCTGGTGGGTTGCCATTTTCCCAACTCCCTGGCCATTTATAGGTGGATCTTTGCAGTATTTGGACATGGCCTTTACATGGGCCAAGTATGTCATCTCGACATTATAATTTTCGTGTATTTTTTAAATTGAAAATGAGCACCATTTTGATTTCATTTTAATTTAAAGTATTGTTCATTTTTTTCTTTGAAAAGTACATTTTAAATTTTAAATAATAGTTTGTAACTCCCTTGCACGTTTACATTGCAGGAAATATGGGCTTAAGGTAATAATTGTTCTACATAGTGCACCTGGTTCGCAGAATGGTTGGGATAGCGGCAGCGTAGATGGTACCCAAGAATGGGGTTTAACCAACCAAACCATCCAACAAACCATAGATGCAATAGACTACTTAGCCGCCAAGTAAGATCATGATCTTTCCCATTAAATTTCACTCCAATCCAGTTCAATATAATATCTTATGATAATATATTGAATCAAGCATATTTTAATTCAATTCAATTCAATTTCATGCATAGGAGTATTTTGGTAGTTATAGAGGACTCTCTCATGCAATGAATTACAGTTTTAATTTGGTAGTTACGAATGAGTTTATGAAATTATTTATCTAATTCTATTTTCCAATTTAAATTCTATTTTAATATGCAGATACACAAAAAAGTCAAGCCTTCTTGCTATTGAATTGCTCGATGAGCCACTTTCACCTGGAGTTTCACTGGAGGCTCTTACCAAGTATTATAAGGCTGGTTATGAGGAGGTCAGAAAGTACTCATCCTCTGTTTATGTCATCCTTTCAAATCGAATCGGCTCCTCAAATTGCACTGAACTTTTCCCTTTGGCTAGTACCTTCGTAAAACCAGTCATCGATGTTCATTTCTATAATCTCTACAATAATTTCTTTGACAACTTTACTGTTGATCAGAACATTAAATATGTTAGAACTAATCGCTCCACAGAGTTGGATGCACTCACCAAAGAGAAAGGGCCGCTCATTTTCGTAGGTATGTATATAATTTGCTATTAAAAGTATATTCTCAAAGTTGCTTACGTGGCTTTTAAATTCGTTTTACCTAAAATTTCTTAGTTGAATTCTTTTCAAATTTAGTAAAATTTTATTTTTATCTTATTCCCTTCCTAACCTCTCTGACTCATTCTCCACTCATTCACGTGTCAATTTTTTAAAATTATTATTTACTTTTCAATCTCTTTTATACATCTTTTTCACCCCATTGACATTAATTAATGAACTTTTTATTTACTTTTAAAAAAACATCCCAAATCAACTAACCAACTTTTGGGTGTAATGAATGTAGTATTACTAATCAAGGACATGAATCATTTAAATTTCTAATGTTTTTCAGTTCATGCTCTTACCTTTTGATGTTTTTAGGAGAATGGGTGAATGAATGGCGAGTTAGAAATGCATCAAAACGGGAGTATCAAAGGTTTGGGGTAAATCAATTAAAAGTGTATGGAGAAGCTACATTTGGATGGGCTTATTGGACTCTTAAGAGTGCAGATCCGCATTGGAATTTGGAGTGGATGATCAAAAAGGGCTTTATGAAGCTCTAAGATGAGAACTTTTCACGTGCTACTGGCCCTTTACACATCGTGCTAATAAAATTTGTTTTCCCCACAATTTTAAGATTAGTTGGACACTAGTAACTAGTAAGTGCACTCTACACGTCGAGTTAATAAGAGCATCTTTTGATGCAGATTTGGTAAAAGTCAGTGGACATGTTATATTAATTGAACTTCAACTCACAAACTTATTTTAATTGTAAGAGTTAGCTGGAAGTATCAATATGATGTGAAATAATTCTCTTTCTGGGTACTAAGTATAGCTTTTATTTGGAGAATTTCATTTTGAGCCTTCACTTTTCTACCCAATTATATTATAGGAATTCATAAATATGAACGCAATTAAGTTTTTGTTCATTCAATTATTGACACGTTACATCGAAATTATATTATGACTGTAGCATTAGAGATGTAAATTTATAAAAGACCGTGAGTCAGTTTATTTCATTTACAATCCTACTAAAATTCTAATTAAAACATGTCATCTGTAACAAGAGACCTCATAGTTGGCTTTTGAATTGCAAATGCTCTAAGAGTTGTTTTCCCTACTATATAACTGAGTGTAAGTTATGGTATCGCTAGGAATTGCAGTAGGGAGTATATTGGTGGAGATATGCCCCGCATCCGTCCCAATGGGATGGGGATGTAGGTACTTTTGATGAGGATGAGACGGGAATATGGATGAAAATGATATCCGCTATGGGTACTGGCCAGGGCATGAATATTCATTTACTTCCACTCCATCACCGTCCGGCCCTACTAAACCTATTACATACCCATTTATTTAATATATAAAAAATTATTTATCCATAATGACCATATGTTACCTAAAACTGTTTCATATAAATACTCATTAAAATTTTAATATTAAAATTAGCACAATAAATCACATTTTAGGTTTGTATGGATACATATGTGTGTGTTGAGTGGGTAAAGTAGGTTCGAAGTGGGTAAGTAGACTCAAGTGGATGATGGGTTGGGATGTATTTTATATAAAACTCGATGAAACGTGGTGAACTAATACCATACCCATCACGAGTGATGGGATGAGGATGTATAAGAAAATTTTAGGTGGAGTGTGTATGAAGGAACCATATTCCGCACTCATTCCGCCCCAATGTCATCCCTATGTCAAACTCATAACATCAGTTTTTTAAATGCACCTTACTTAACATTAAACACTTTTTATTAGAAAGTTATCGCTATTGATCAATTTATAATAAAGATAAACTTTTAAGTAAAAATTCGACACCGCTCTAAATTGAATTGATTAACTAATATATAAATGTCACTTGGAATTAATTGTCTCCTATTAGTGGAATGTTGAGTCTCTTAAAAAAATTCTTACAAGTTTGTCCATAGTTGAAAGTAAGTTCTTAAATATTTTTTTGTTAAATTGGTAACGTGATACTTAGGAAGTGCTCTTTAAGTCCACTTCCATTATAGGTGCTCTTAGGTCATTAAATGCAAATCTAACTAAAAAAATTATGCAGACTTTTTAAGTATGTGCAGGTGTGTGTCAAATGATAATTTGACAAATGTCCAATTATAATTAAAAAATAAAGAGAGAAAAGTGGGGATGCACTTAATTGTAACTTTAATTGGACACTTGTCAAATTATCATTTGACCCACACTTACACATACTTAAAATGGCCACATACGAAAATTTCTCCATCTCCCTCTATTCCAGCTCAATCTGCAATTTAATTATTCATTTAGTAAAAAAAAACTTTGACCTCAAATTTGAATTGATAAATAAGTTAAGATATTTTTATATGCGATCTTGTTAGATTCATAATAGCATGTATTTTTAAAATATTAACATTTTATAACTTGTATTTACACACAATTATAAATATCAATGATCAAAATTTTTTTTGAGTTAATTGACGAAAGTAAAAATGTTCAAAATTGACTGGAACGAAGGGAGTACTTAAATTTTAATTATTTTGAATGGGGTTGACAATTTAACATGCAATTTTATAGCACTTGGCTCATCCAACCTGAATAAAAGAGTGAAAATAAAATTAAACGGATGAAACGGGTCGGGTGAACTTTTTCATTAATTATTCGACTCGTGTATCTGCCCACCCTTCTAATTATATTATTAAATTATATAATATATAAAAATTATAATCCCAAATTATAACATATATTTATATATATTGCTTCTATAATAATGCTAAATTTTATAGTTAGTTTTTTAATCAAATCGAACATGGTCGATATTATTTTGGATTAATATTATATATTGTGTATTAGTTTATTATTTAAGAAATTTAAATTTAAAATAATAATAATTTCAAAGTTTAAAAAATCTTGACATTAAATCTATGAAAATAATTGGATTTAATGCTATAGATTTAGGAAAATAAATGAAGAGAGAAGGTAGTCTCCTTCTCTTCCTACAACTAACTACTAGAATAAAACTTAGCTAATGAATTTTCAAACCATAGGAGACTCAGGCTCTGTTTGGAAGAGCTTTTTAGCTATTGTGCTTATAAGTAAAATAATTTTTAGTATTTGGTAAAGTGTAAAAAATAGTTTTTTTAAAATATAAGCTATTTTTGGGGGGAAAACAGAAGTTGATCTCCCAATACTTTCAAAATAAGCCAGTTTTGCTTATAAGCACAACTCTACAAAACAGAGCATAAATGTTTCTTATGTAGTAGGTAGATTGGGCCTTGAAAGGCCCAAAAGGTGAGAAACCCTAACTATCTCACACGGTCCGGCCAACACGACCCATGCAATAGTGCACAGGGCATCGGCTGGAGTGCGTTCCACTGTCTTCTGAGCACACAAGCCATGTTGAATTGCACGATCCCATCTGGAGCTTGTTCCTCCGTCTTCTGAGTGCATGTGCCGTGCTGGAATCGACTGGCCTTTACTCCACCCGACTTCTCATCTTACAGGACGTGCTAAGTTGCACATTCTGTTGACAGGGCCTTCAACTTTCTTCATTCTTTGAGCATGAGACGTGAAGGTTTAAACGACCTGTCATTTGGACTTTGTGTCCTCATCACGACCTAGGGCATGAGTATGTGTGAGTTTGCATAGCCCGTGTCATTTCTTCGACTCTTCCAGACTTTGCTCTTTTTTCGACGCATCTATCTACTACCAATTTTTTACTCGTTAACTTCACTCTTCTACCAACCTTGCGAATGACCTTCATTAAACCACTATGAAGTGCTTACGAGCGATCTACAAATAAGCTCACAAATAGAATCTTGATGCTCATAAGGACCAAAAATCTATTAGGCTAAAAATAGGTTACAAAATGAAGGATTTAGATATGAAAACCAAAAATGGTTATCTAAACCCCTTCTGATGTAAACCTACATATGTCTAACAATCTAGCAACCAAGAGATAACAAAAGAGACATTAAATGCTTCGAAAAATACATGCATTTGACGTCTCATCAAATTCACCACACTTAAACTTTTACTCGTCTACGAGAGTAAACAATAACAATCAAAGACCTAAGCGTAAACTAGCATGCAAAGGTCTTCCCAAACTCTCATATCCCAAAACCTAAAATAATTTAAACAACCAACATACCAATTAAGGGTGAGGTACAAAATATAAGTGTAAAACTAGCTTACTCTACCAAAGAAACTACCAAATAACAATCCAAGAGAAGCATATAATAAAAAAAAACTCTCATTTTTTCTCATTTTGCCTTGGAATCCTCTTGAACTTTCATCCTAACTGCACACTTTCCCTTTTGTTTTTCAAGCTCATCCCCACATTTTTCCACTCCATTTGACCCCTATTTTTTTTTGCATGGGTTTCCCTTTTGGGGTTTTAACCTATCTGGCCCTACCAATTTTATCTAAGTCGCATTTTCCCTATATTTTTTCTTAGATATATATATATATATTTTTTTTTATTTTTTGACTTTTTTTGTAACACAAAATGCCCCAAAAGTAGGTTTCGCACTACATGGAAAATAAGACAAATAAAACAACACAGAGAAATTTTGCTTGAAATTTTCCGAGTGCCTAACTACTCTCTCCCCCACACTCAAACCTTGCATTGTCCCTAATGCATAAAAAGTTCAAAAATCGTAAGTGGAGTAGGGAGATAAGCGACACTTACTCCTGGGACCCCGAAGGGTCCGCTCTCATGCGCCTCGTATCTTGCCTTCTCTTTCTCTCCTCTTGCCTAAGTTCTTGTATTTCATCGGGAATGAGGTCGTGGAAGCCCTCTAGATTGGAGGCATGCATCCTCTCCAACAATTTTTCCATGGCTTCTTCTTGCACTTCAGCCCTCTCATCCACAATTGCAAAATCTTCTCTTACATCTCGCTCAATGGAATCAAACCAAGCTCCCCGAGTCCTCATGTTCTCATCCATAACTTCAAGCCTCATCCCAAAATGATCCATTTATAGGCTCATACCTCCTACCCAGTAACTTACTTCTTGAACTAATTGGGTTGAACTCAAATTTGCTGCCCAAATACATGAAAATGATCAAAGAAGTCCACCGGTAGATTGGATCAGGTAGGTTTTTACTAGGGAGATTTACACCTTCATGCCCAATATCCACATCCAGAGTAGACAAAGTGTTGTAGAAGATCTTCTCGAAGCTCGGGTCGATGGCTATGAAAAGGTCATCCAAAGTGATGTCTTGAGAGATAGTCTTGCACTCGGGTTATGGAAGTACCATTAAGTTGCAAACACTTAGGCCATTACACAACCATATGAAGTGGTTGCTTGAAGTAGTGGCGGCGACCATTGAAACTTTGATCAATTTATCCATAGTGTACCTCGTTCCCGAACGGCCTATGTTCGTCAAAGGAATACGGGAAGGTGTTTTGTGTCCAATGTACTGTGCAAGAAGACCAAACATACCTCTCATAGGTATCTTATTGGCTCTCTTTTTTCCCGTGAACACACACTCTTCAATGAACATCTTCACCATCTTAATTAGGATATAAGTCTCCTTTAGGAGTCATGGACCAAAGTATCCTAACATCTCGATTGGGGCAATCTTTTCGTGACACAAAACGCCCATGGATAGGAGGCATTGGACATATCACAAAGCCAGATGGACTATTGCGTTATTCCTCTCCATATGGTTCCTATCCACTCCCGTTATTTTTCTCTAAAAGTTCCTCAATGAGAATGATAGACCTCGCCCATGCGTCCTCGGAATCTCCTTCCCATATTCCACCTAAATGACCTTGCAACTTCTCGATGGATCATCGTGTAGTCCTCATCGTCAAGGTGGAATATGATATAGCCATTCTTTTTTCATTATCGGCATGTTGCTCGACGATGGCAAGAAACTTCAAAGTCCATCGTACGTAAGTCTTCGATTGCATCTCTTGAAATCCCTACATGCCTACCCACCTTAACAAATAAGTCATGGGTTGGAGTAAGCCCAGTGCTTCCAAAGTCTCCTTGCACGCAAACTTTGTTTCTAGTATCACCCTCTTTGGCCTATCCAAGTTCTTCCATTTCCGAGTTGTATTCCCATAAATTCTCTTCAACCCTATGAACTCATCGGCAATAGAGGGAGTGGCCTCAACGGGTTGGCTCGGCCCTTGTCTCCCAACTTTAACTGAGCTCTTTCCATTCTCAATACGGGAAATGGTTTCTTTCTCCACTCAGCTCCTTTTTTGACCCATTCTAACAAAACACAACAGAAAATGGTAATGGTGAGATATAAACTATTAAGCACTAAGACAATCATCACTTAGCATCCCACATTCAGCACATTATATAATCACAACTAAGGATTCATACTCTTCCCCCACACTTATTTCAAAATACAAGCATGCACAATTCCCACATTCACCTATGAACACCTAAACTTTTCATATTTCAAGTTCCCTCCACATCACACAATCGTTCTAATGAGAGAAAGTAAACAAAAGGTTCAAAGCATTACCCAAATTTGAAGCCTTTGAGTTGAAGAAGACATAAGAAAAGTAAAAGAATGCTCTCTCTTGAGAGAAATACCCAAATTCGTATTTAACTTCTTGTGAAGTAGGAATAAATGCTTTGGAGTTCTGGAGGTGTGTTAACTGCTCTACATTGTTGGGAGAAGATATGGTGGGATTTGATTCAGAAAATTAATGACATTTTCCAAATGGATTGTTTACAATAGAAAGAGATAAATAAGAAGGTAGTAATGGTATGTGAAGAAAAAGAAAATTTGGGAGTTAAAGTTTCTTCAATTCATGTTCAAATGCTTGTTATGGCTTGGTGTAGTAACAATTGACCCTACCTAATTCATGGGAGGGGGGGGGGGAACTAGAGATTCGACGTGGCAAAAAATTCAATTTGACGAAATTTTATTTTTACCAAAAATCAGCATTTTTGCTCCTTTGCAGTTTCGTTCATCTTGCATGGGATATGGCATGACCGTGTAGGATGAAGGCATCATGCCAATTCTTCTTACACGGTCCGTGTAACTTGGCACAACACGTGCCCCTGGAACAATCATAGGCATTTTAAACCCATTTTATCTTCTTTTTTTCCAGCCCAAATCCTAATTAATTCTAACCAAGACCACAAGACTCTATTTAAATCAATTTCAAACCAAAATCTTCAAAACAAAACTTCTTTGCAGCACATAAAAAAGCAACTAACAACTAACACAATCAAAACACAAAATCACCATATTTTTATTGTCGTACTTATGACTTATTCCTACTTTCAAAGTTCAAGTAGTTAAAAATCATTGTTGGGTCTCCGGAGTCGCCATCCGCAACTCCACCTACAATGACATCTTTGCGGAAAGACCTTCACAAATATCCATCCTTACCTTTAAGCCCGTTTCTCATTGGGAGTTCATGTTCAACTTTCATCAATGTTGAGGCCTTAGCTTTCTCCTTGGGTTTAGGAGAAAGTCTAGGAGGTTTTGAACCCTTATAATGCTCCATAAATTGCTGCATGATAGTGTTCATAGACATGGAAGAACAATTCATCATAGGCATATCAACACTAAAATCTTGCAAGTCACTGAAATTCTCAACATTTTCATTCTTCATTAAGCTCTCAACATGCGACCCTTCATTAATCATGCAAGGACTCACAATATCACCATTCATGCAAGACATCTCCAATTGATCAATTTCCACATAGATATAAATACCATTGCATGCATGAGAAGAATTAGACGATCCATGACTAGATTTATAAATTTGAAAACCAACCTTACCTATGTCATCTACTAGGGTCAATGTCCTAGGTGGACATCTATCTTAGCCCTCGAAGCTCTTAGAAACAATCTCCCAACAAGATTGGGGGTGCACCTGCATCGTACGACATATCGAGGACATAGAAGTCCACCGAAAACACTATTTGGCCAATTCTAACCATAACATCCCTAACTAACCCCCTAGGACTAGTTTGGGAATGATCGTACAATTGGACCATCACCCTAGTATCCCTAAGTTCCCCTAGATTAAGAGTTTTATAAAAGTCATAGGGAATGACATTGATTGATGGTCCTAGATCTATCATGGCATGACTTACTTCTTTACTGCCAACGTGGATGGGAATTGAAAACATGCCAGGATCGTCACACTTTTTAGGTAAACCTTTGTGAGCTAGTGTGGCTAATCCTCCTATTTTCAATTTCCCAAACTTTTTCATAGCTTAGGCATCTTTTTAGTTCATGCATTTTTCAATTATTTAGCATAGAGATCAATTTTATTAATTATATTTAAGAGCGGGATACTCACCTTACACCTCTTGAAGATTTCACAGATTTGGTCATCGTTGGATGCCATGCACTTTTACCTTGCTTGTCAAAGCCTCCGGAAATGGAGGTGGAGGAGTGACTTCCTTCACCTTAGTGGTAGAGTACCTTACGCCAAAATCACGACGATGGCCTCCCAGGTATGACCTCCTCACACCTATGTTGCATTCCATGGGTGTCAAAGCTGCAAAAACAAAACAAGGAAAACTAAAGGTAATTAATGATGTGTCTCACTCACTTGATGATTATAATGTAGTTGAACACCAATGGATGGAACACGAGTGTCTTCAGCTTGCGGAGAAGTGGAGCATGAGCATCTTCAGCTTGTGGAGAAAATGAAGCATGAGCGTCTTCAGCTTGCAAAGAAGAAGGAACTTGAGCATCTTCAGTGAGAGGAAAAGGAACATGAGGGAAAAACTATGATTCTAAGAACTCTTATGATACTTGGTCCGAATGACGATTCTCAACAAGTAATCATTTGAGATAAATTAGTGGCTGAATTATACGACAGCTAACTTCTAGAATCACACAGTTTGTTTCACTTCTCATTCTCATTTCATTTTTTCATTCTGTAATGTTTGTGTCCTTCTAGTTCTTTTTTTTCATGGTTTTTAATTATTATACTGATTATGTAAGGCTGGTGAAGTTAGATGTAAGTTTTTTTTGTTTTTATTTTGATGTAGTACCTGATATTATTGTGTTCCTCTTGTTATGAATGAAAGTTATTGTTTGTTGTGTTGTGTTGGGTTTGCCTTCATCTTCAACGTAGCGGCTAAGTTGCTTGTTTTAATTAACAATTTAAGTTAAAAAAGAATTCCCGTGCATTTATTGTAATCAAAATATTCACTCGAGATGAATGAGTGTTTTCATCATAGTCAAGTCCCATCGCTTCACGTGGGTGGACCCTCGACGTCCAAATTATTCAGCCAACAAGATTTAGTGTCAAGTCTCGTCACTTCAAGTGGGAGGACCCTCGAAGTTCAAATTATTCAGCCGATAAGAGTTAATGTCAAGTCCTGCCGCTTCATGTGGGTGGGCCCTTGAAGTTCAAATTATTCAGCTGATAAAAGTTAGTGTTAAGTCTCGCCGTTTCACGTGGATTGACCCTCGGCGTTCAAATAATATAGCCGACAAGAGTTAGTGTCAAGTCCTGCGTTTCACATAGGTGGACCGTCAAAGTTTAAATTATTTAGACGATAAAAGTTAGTGTTAATTCACATTGCTTGACGTGGGTAGACCCTTAACGTTCAAATTATTCAGCCGACAAGAGTTAGTGTCAAGTCTCATCACTTCACGTGGGTGGACCCTTGACATTCAAACTATTCAACCGAGAAGAGTTAGTGTCAAGTCCCGTTGCTTCACGTGGGTGGACCCTCGATGTCCAAATTATTCAGCTGACAAGAGTTAGTGTCAAGTCCCGTCACTTCACGTGGTGGATCAAGTAACACCAAACATAACACTTCCTCCTCTTTTCGTAGTCTATAAAAGAAGTCATTGGATTCACTTATCATCCTCACATTGAATTTCATTCCTCACACTTTCTTATCACAACTATCCAATGTCTTCCTCCTCAAACCAATCAATGTCCCCATCTTCTATCCCTGATTTCTCAACCAATGATGCTGATCGTGAAATAGAATAACCCCCAAACTGGTCAAGTCATAGTGAGAGACAGAGAGGAATGTATAAAATTATTGGCGATTATATCGAGGGATTACAACACAACGATAGCCCAGATGCAAGTAACAGAATGAGTGGTAAGAGAAAGGTCATCAATAGAGACCATGAATGAATTTTTGAAAATGTTGTTGCAACAGTACCTTGTTGAACCAGAAGACAGAATTTACAACAATGTCATGTTTTGTATAGATTTTGTAGGCAAAGAGAACTATTTCTTTGCATAATTGGGGACGTTACTGATGTGACGTCAAATGCATGTATTTTCTGAGGTATTTAACATCTGTTTTGTTATCTTTTTGTTGGAAGATTGCTAGATTTAGATATGATTACATCATAAGGGGTTTAGATAACCATTTTTGGTTTTTGTATCTAAATCCTTCATTTTGTAATCTACTTTGAGTCTAATGGATTCTTGATCCTTACGAGCATCTAGATCCCTTTTTGTAAGTTTAATTTGTAGATTGCTCGTAAGAACTTTTGGGTTTATTGAAGGCCATTCGCAAGGATGGTAGAAGATTGAAGGCCACGAGTCAAAACGTGGTAGAAGATAGAAGGGTTGAAGAAGGAAGTCAAAGAGGCGGATTAATTGTGATCTGAAAGTCTAAAGCAGAGTTCGGAGAAATATACGAGAAGAATCAGCCTTCAAGGATGGTACCATTGAATTCGCCTTCTCGAGTACCATAAAAATGACTACAAGAACTCTCAAAACGGAGCAACGAAACATCGGAAACTACGCAAAGACCGGCCGGCCGGGTGGAGTGCGCGGCCAGAACGCAAAACCGCGCGGCCGCATGATGAAAACGAAGGCAAAATGTGCCTTCAGGTGGCAAAATGCGTGGGCAGTGCCTGATAGCGCACGCCCGCGCGCTAGCCCGCTCGACCGCCCGCGCGTGCCT